>CAXHTJ010000996.1:0-21487 GCA_964019445.1 Populus tremula
TAATAATCTGAAGTCACGGGAAACTTGGGTAAGCAGTTCCTGTTTTTCCCGTATTTGACTTTTGTTGTTTCTTTCACATGTGATTAAAAAGCGTAACATCTGTAATTAATTCACTGGTTTATAAATCATAGCCACTGCTTTCCTGTGAAAATAGAACTGGAAGAGGAAGGGATTAATTAAAAGAAATCTGCTCTGCTCACAGATCTTGACAGTGTTCATACACGCAAATCTGCTCCTAGGCGTACGAAGACTCTCCAACGCAGATTTCTCCAACAACATGCCCTTTATCTTCTTATACTAAAACCTTTCAATTCACTTCACTTCACTTCACTAGTGAGTCGTTCAGTGTTTATCTGACTTTTCAACTCAGAAAAGGCAGCCTTTTCATCAATAAATGCATGTCATCTTCGGCGATAATCATGCTGAAGCAAAAAAGAAAGAAAAAAAATGAAGTTAGCAGACATGCATTAATTACTTAACTAAATAAATATTATTATAATATTAACTTTGAAACAAAATTACGAAATGAATTAGCACCGGAACTTTACAGAGGTGTTTGAGAATTTAGATTGTTTTTTAAAATGTGTTTTACTTATAAATATATTAAAATAATATATTTTTATATTTTTTAAAATTTATTTTTGACTTCAATACTTTAAAATAATCTAAAAATATTAAAAAATAAATTTAAAATAAGAAAATAAATTTTAATTAAAAACAAGTTGAATCTTAATTCCAGAATTTATAATTTGAGTTGAATAAATGCACATGAAGCCTCAAGACTGGAAGCAATGAGCAGCCCAGCACTACAAGAAAGGCCCGGAAATAGTTGGAGAGCAAACCACCCATCAAAATAAAATACAAGAATTGAACTAGAGCCCAGCAATAACAAGTAGTAAATCCCTGAAAATAGTTATGATCCAATATCATCAATTCACAAAATTGCTGGATTGGATTGTATAAAAGCCCAAAATCCACATCCGATTATCTACTTGACTGCGATTTCGTGTTAGAAAGCACCAAGTTACTTGAACCACGGGCAATCTTCTTCTTCCTGTGTAATTTATAGCCAAAGATGCCAGCTTTGACCTGGCTAAAACAGAGACAAAGAATCCATGACCTAGACAGCGACAGCTAAATTACTAAATTTAATGACTTTAACAGGTAATGCAATTGTGAAGCATACTAGTCAACAAGTCGTTTTGCATGCCGTGTGCGTCATCATGTTGATGGACTTTCCCGGCAGATGGCTGAAGAAACGCGTATTTCTCATCTCCGTCGTGGATAGGTTTAAGCTGATATTTGATTTGAAATTCAGATGTTGACGCTGGGCTCCCACCATGGAAATATTGCACCGCTCCTTTCCCTACGAAATCCTTGTGAAGTGTTTGACGGGGAGTAGACAATCTGTAAGCATCCTGAAATAGTAAGAACGCGGGTTCAAACTTCATCCAAGTAAGGTTTATAATTATAATTAAACCATGTCAAGATTCAACTAGATTAAAGGTTGATTTTGAAAAATAAATTACTTAAAGAGTATGATTTAATCCGAGTACAAGATCAACTAAAAGATTAAGATTAGTTTCAAAGAGTAAAAAGTTGAGTTTATTAAGGTAATTGATATGATAAACCCGAGCCTACGCCAAGTTAGTGTGTTTAGTATTCTGATATCTATTGTTATTGTGATTTGAAAAAAATTGTTTTATAAAAAGTATTTTTAAATGAGGTTGGTTTGGAAAAATATATATTTGGTTAAAACTATAGTTGAAATTGAGGTTGAACATAAAGTAATTAATGTGTTTGGTTAAAGAATGCTTTTCAAACTAAGGTTATAAAATAATTAAAAAAGACATATATTAATATTGGTGATTTTTCATTGAAATATTTTCGATTTCACTATTACTATTACATCATAAAATAAACAATACTTTATATAAATTATATTTTATTATTGCATTAAACTATGTGCAATTTCATCACGTATAAAATTTATTCAACAAAGACTACAGTTTTCATAGTTTCATGAGCGTGCAACAACATAAGATAAAATATTATCAAGAACAAAATTGAAATTGCGATCAAATTTTGCAAATGTTACGTAATCATACGATCTCCTTCAAATGTAATTATGTAGTGCATGCCATTGAATCATGTTAAACATTAGTTTTTCAAATAAAACACAATATCTGTGAATGTTTTTTTATTTTACTGGGTCACATTCAATTCAATGCATTTAGGTTTGGGACGAACCCGAGTCAATGCATTTAAGTTTGGATCAGACCCGGTCCGACCCATATGAGCTTCGCTAAACCCAACCAACCTGGCTCGATTACTGCCCCAAGCCAGTGACCCGACTGGGCAAAGCAACATGCGTGTACTAAATTCACACATGTTGCTATACTGTTCAAGTGAATTAAAATTTACTTGAACAGTGTAATGTTGATAAAAGCAAAGCAAGAGGGAATGAAGATGAAAGTTGACCACTTTTCTAGCTATTCCTCTGTTATGCTCCTTTTCCTTTTAATGTCTGCTTGGTGCTGGAGTTGGATGACAAAGCTAGCTACTTTTTCCCTGTTTTTCCCAGCCCCTCATTCTCCTTCTTCTTCTGCTGCACTTCCATGTCTCCACTGTTCATGTGAATAGTGGAGACATGGAAATGCAGAAGAAGAAAAAGTTGCGCCTCTGGTTACTGTGCTGTAACACAATTTGCAGATAAAGCAGCTCCAAACTGCTTCTTCTCCCCTTGCCTTGCAAACACAGTAAACAATGGGGTCCATGAACAGTAAATCTTGTTTTTTCTTTACTAAACAGCTTAAATATACGGTTTATTTAAAACACAGTTGCAGCCGTGTAAATAAACAAACACTAGGTCTCAGGTTGGGTCCTATACCATTTTATAGGAGTTAAAACATAAAAAAAAAACCTTCAAAAAAGTCTTTAATCTTTGAGATTAGTCTTAGTTAGGTCCCAATATATATATATATATCAACTAAATCTTCAATATATAAATAAAATCTCAATGATCCATCATTTACTATTTAGTCTACGGAATTGTTAAACAATCATTTAACTTTTCTCTTTTCCTAGTGAAATCTCTAAAATTCTTGTTTTAAATCATGACTTGTATGATGGATGAAACTATATAAAAATATATAGAATTTATGTTTTTTTATATAATTTATTCATTCATATGATGTGAGAGATTTTAGTAAATTCATGAGGTTTTAATGAGATAGAGAAAACTTGTATGATTTTCAAGTAATTATCTAATCATTGTATTAACTTATGTTAATCTAATTAGGAATATATTAAAAAGTTGAGGGTCTTAGATCAAAGACTGGTTAAAGATCTAATTTCCCATTAGTGTAGATCTTAACTAGCTTCCTATCAAAACTACCGATTGCGATATTTATATAAAAATATTATTTATTTTTTATTTTAAAAATATTTTTTATATTTTTAGATTGTTTTAATGTATTTATATAAAAAAAAAAATTTGAAAGTTTTTTTTAATATGTTTTTAAATTAAAACACCCACTATCATATTATTAAAGAATTACAAAGAGTAAAGATTAAAATGAATTACCTTTCAAAGTTCCTTCTTCGTTTCTTTTTTCTTTTATATTTTTGAACATCATCTTTCAGAGTTCCAAGTCAAGTCAAGTCAAGTGAGGCTTCGTCTCAAATTCAATCACTGAAACCCCATGTCACGCAATCGGGAAGACCTTTACCAAGAAAACCTTAAATTAAAAACTGAGTCCACTAAGCCTTTAAATCCAAGTGTTGCGTTCACATCTATACCTTTCTGATGTATTTATTTATCTGAAATTGATAATTAGCACGTCAAAACTCATCTCTTTATTACTGAAACTATCCCTGAAACAACCAAGCCCATATTGCTAACACACAGTTCCATTTCTCCTATGCTACTTCCTCTTGCCAGAATGAATTCCTCGGCCTTTTCTTTTCTTTCAGATTTTGTTCTTGTATTGTTGCTCTTCATTCAAGTGCCTTCATCCTCGAGCAACGATGACCTGTTCACTGCCTGTCGTAAAAAGTTTGAATGTGGGGTTGTTTCCGCGGGTTTTCCGTTCTGGGGAAATGACAGATCACCTGCCTGTGGCGTTCCTGAATTGGAGCTCAGGTGTGAGAATAATGATATCGCCAAGATGAATATCAATCAGGTTGCATATCGTGTTTTGGAAATCAATCAGCATGATGGAATTCTCAGGATTGCAAGAGAGGACTACATGGTTGGATTGTGCTCACCTCAGTTTATGAACAGCACGTTCAATCCCAAGGTTTTCGAGTCTGTTGAGGGTTCCAAAAATCTGACATTCATTTATGGTTGCAAGGATGCTCCTCCAACCATACCTGGTAGAATACCTTTCATTTGCAAAAGAAATGAGGTTAATGATCAAGGTGGTTATATCCAAGAAGGAGATACTGGTCCTGGTGAATGCAATCGTAGTGTCTTAGTGCCAGTTTCTAAAACAGATTTGCCACGGCCACCAATCAAGGATCTGCCAGGTTGGGAAGAACTCCTGAGAAAAGGATTCGAGGTAAGATTGAAGGTCGATTGGAAGGCGTGTTTGGAATGCATCACCTCTTCAGGAGCTTGTGGTATTGACTATGCAACTAATCAAACAACTTGTTACTGTCCAAATCAATCAAGTGGATCACAAACATGTGCTCTTCCAGCTCCAGGTATGTACCTCAACTTCTCCTCGAATCAGCTGACTCAGGACAATCTAAGCTTTTTTTTAAAAAAAAAAAAAAACTTCATTTTAAAAATACTGAATTCTCCTATCAACTTGGTCTAGGTTAAGCCTCAAATCAGAGATTTATAAAATTGACCTAGGCCGAGCAGAAATTATAACTACGATTTTTTTCCATTTTTAACATGCATGTGATTGTTGCCTCGTGGAGCTGTTCATATTCCTTGACGGCTGGACCGGCAAAGTGCCAAACAAAAACATACAATAACGAAGGATTTGTAAATTCTTGCACCAGCAGGGGTTTTCGGGGAGTGGTGGTCCGAGACTCTCTGGCATGTTTTTACCTTACCTTAGCTTGCATCTATGAAATTAATTTTAAATAATTCACACGTTTACTCTAGTAATTTAAACACAGAGCACCGTATCATCACAAAATTCTTTAGGACAATAGCTCGTACGTCTATAATCTACTTCCCTTAATGTTTTCGCAATGCCTAACCTGCTTCCCTTGATGTTCCAGTTTCTTTAGAACAACAGCTTGTATGTCTATAATCTGAATGAAGACATGAATTATTTTGTGTTCATCAAATAATAATTGAGATAGCCACTATCATATTTCAAGTTCAGTCCAATTGATCATGCTTGCTAAGTGCCTACAGCCAACTGAAAACTTGCTTCAATGTGGTCATTGATGTTTCTTGCTTCATGATTTTTTTGCAGGGAAGAAGTCTCGAAACAGTGCACTCGAAATTGGTACAATTCTGCTACACACACTTTATTAATCAACACCAAAAATACATACCGAGCATTTTTATTTATTTATTTATTTATTTTCATTTCCAGGGCTTAGCTCAGCAGGTGCTGTTGTTGGTGCCTTTTTGGGATGCTGGATCATGGCCTTTATACAACGGAGGAGAAGAAAAGCTGCCGTAGAGAAAACCGAAGAACTTCCTGTAGCAACTCCTCCAAGCAAAAGCCTTGCTGCCTCAACTAATCGCTCTTCCAATTTTTAGAAATGGAATTTTGATGTGAATACTATCTAAATATTTGTGAGAATTACAATTTTAGTTACGTGTTTTGAAATACTCTTTTGTAATATCTCTAAGCCTCTGCCATTTCCGAGCAATGTCGCGACGCGACCCGCAACATATAACTGGAAGTCAGATGAATAGCTATTTTAATTTATAAAATACCAAAGGATAAAAAAATTCATGGAAAACTATAAGTTATGTAGCAAAAGGAGCCTTAACGCGTAAATCATTAAGTTTAGAACTATCTTCATTCCTAAAATAAAATATCTTAAAGCGTCTTATTTTATTTTTTTATCTTTTAAAAACCCAGACACGTGCCTTTCAAATTTTCCTTTTGTATGCCAGAACCAACTTTAGTCTTTCTAATGACTTTTTCAAAATCAATTACATTGTCAAATTTGGTTCGTCTACATAGCTATACTCTCTCACTCTCTCTCTCAACTTATCAATTAAAAAAAAAATGAGTTCACTGTTCATGTTCTTAAAAAGCATTGTTTACTGGAACAAGGCTTTATTTTTCTTTATTTCATAAATATTAGATTTATAAAACTTAATTTGATTTATTTTCATAAACAATTATGGTCTCATGATCTAATTCACGATTTTGGCAGGTTAACTCAAGATTTTTTTAAATTTTTTTAAATTTATTTTGTTTTTAATTTTATCATTCAACATTTAGTTGCACTAGAAATTAAGCTCCATAACTTATTTTAATTTATATTTTATGAGGTAATCTCAGTATCATGACATAAGTTGCGAGTTTGGTCGGTTAACTCATGTTAACTCGGGTTATTTTTTTATTTTTTTTATTGTCATCCTTTTAACATTGAGCTGATTAGAAATTGAGTTTCATGATTTTTTTTATTTTTTTTTGAGGTATTCTCGCTCGTGACTCGGGTCGTAGGTTTGGCATGCAAGTACTTAGCTTAGGTTGACTCGAGTTATTTTATATTTATTTTTTTAATTAATTTTTTTTCAATTTCATCCATCAACATAGGGTTTAGTAAGAATCAGGCTACATAATTTATTTTGATTTGCTTTCAATTAGGTTATCCGATCTTATGACTTGAGTTGCGAGTTTGACAAAATAATCCGAGTAGACTCAAGTTATTTTTTAATTATTATTTTTAAATATTATCCTTCCATGTTGGGTTGATTAGGAATTGAACTTCATAATTTGTTTCAATTTATTTTCTATTGGGTTATTATAGTCTCATGACCAGAGTTATGGTTTAGCATTTTAACCCAAATTGATTAGGGTCAATCCAATATGTGTCATCTCAATATTTTTTTAAAAAAAAATAGGCGTCATCTTGAAATTAAAAAAAAAAATTAGAAAAATTAGTCAAATTTTTTTTTTTTTATCAATAATCTTGATTGCTTTTAGACACCAAATTAATGCGATTACATTAAATCAATCCTCGCAAGCATTACATATTAGTTTTTTATGGAAGTTATTGTGAAATTACCGAGTGGTGACGAATTATATAAAATGTATTGAAATGACTAATTGTCAGGTTGTTTGGTATTAAATTAATTTATTTATTTTTATATAATTTTAAAATATTAATATAAAAATAAAATCATTCAGATGCATTTGAAATAAAAAAAATACTCTTAAAAATCATTTTTCCTCGTAATTGTAAACAAAACCTAAAAATGAAGGTTTTGCTGGTCGGTTGTTTAGCTTTAAAAAACATAAAATCAGAGCATTGAAATCAGGATTGGTTTTGGATTCGTTTAATAGCCTCCATAACACTCTGGCCAAAAGTGCTTCTCCAAATGGCAAGGAGGCGTTCTGTCTACACACTCCACACCATCTTAAGTGCTTCTACCTGGTCTCAGCTCATCTTCTCCCTCAGCTCTCGCCCGTCTTAGACTTGCCTCCCCAAGATATGAGCTCTCCACGTCTCCTCTCTAATCAATGATCCTTATAAATGGCAGCTTCACATATGATATTACTGGCACGTTAGTTTTCAAAAATATAAAAAAATGTTAAGGGTATAAATAATTTTTTAACCATTTTATTAAATCTATACAATGGATCAATATTAAAATCTCACGATATATTTGTCTTACTCGAGTTTCCAACTAAATAACATAAACTAATTGATTCCATAAATTTAAATACAATATTAATGATCGATAAAAACATTAGTTAACTTTTTAAAAAAAAAATTCAAGATATTAACCTTTTTAAAAAAAAAAATTATTTAGACAATAATAGATTGAGTCGATCTCACTCTCCCAATGACCCGTGTCATAGACTTCATTAAATTCAATAACTTTTTTTATAAACTATTTCTTTTAATTATATAATAAGAATATATGGTTACAAAATTAAGCACTATCCTAAAAATAAAAACTTATTTGAGATACTGATATCTCTATAAAAAACAAACAAAAATAAATCATGCATTTTATTTCCCAACCAATCAAATATTAAAAAATAATAGTTACACTCATCAAATTTATGAATCTAGAACACACCCTAATAACCATGTTAAATCAATCCTTAACCTTCAAAAGTGCAAAAAACCACTTCAAAATCCAAAATCAACTTGGAACCTAGTTTCTTTCCGAGCTCAGATTTATTTTTGTAAGCACTATCAAGATTAAAAAAAAAAAACATGTTTCAAACTCTATCCATTGTATGGAACCATTTGGAACAAAAATCTACCATTTTGGTGGTCAAAATCGTAAAAACGACATCTCTCTCGCTTTAGGTCAGATTCAGGCAATTCCTTTTCTCTTTTCTCACCCAATAAAAACTGAAAAATAATTAAAATAAAGTTCAGTATCAAAATTATTTTTTATAGAATTAGAGAGACCGGTCACTTAATAGCTAAAAAAACAAGTGACTCAAATGTACTTTTCAAACAAAATTAAAAGGCACTATTTATTTTACCCATGCTTTTTACTTCAGTCATCTGGCTTTCAATTCAATTCTCTCTTTAAAAAACATGCAATTGGGTACTAATGTGAGCTTAAAAGGGTTCAATCATAAAAAAAAAAGTTTAATCATCAAATTAAAATTTTTTAAACAAATCATTACTCATATCCATAGTGATTGTGAAATGATAAATAATGATTTTTAAACAGTGAAAATTTCTCACCTCTCTTGTAATTTGGCAATAAAATATACATACTCAAGCAAAAGACTACATGTATAAATATGAGTGATAGGAACAGCTACACACACTAAATACACATGATAATTATGGTACATAAATGTTTGTTGTTTATATAATTTTTATTTTTTCTTATTTTTTTAAATTTTTTCCTTGTATCACTGTCTGTATTTTGATAATTAGAGCTGGTGGCGATGAGTTTCTTCAGACCGACCATGAAACGAAATCTTGTATAGGAAGAAGAACATGTTACAAGTTTTTATCATGTTAAAAAGCTAATATTTTCATTCGAGACCATGCGAACCACGATTTGGTGGCTTTTCAAAATACAATCCCACCAAGAAATTGAAAAAATTATTTAAAATTATCTTAACGTAAAAAAATTAAAAAAGTTACCTGCTTACTTAATACCTTGTTGGAAATGGGGATGCTGCGCGGCGCCATGTCCACGTGGGCCTGTCTGGCTCCCCTATACCTAGGAAGTCCAATTAAATTAACAACTAAATCCTAAGGTTTTGTATATAAATAGCTAGCAAAATTCAACAAAACTTCTTATCCTTCCACGTTCGAAACCATCATGTCTCCTGATCTCTCTGTTATACTCCCTCGTGTTCTCATCGTCTCTAGACGCAGCCTCCGCAAAAACAAATTTGTAGATTTTGTTGGTACGTTTTCGTTGTTTGATCATTCTTGATCTGTTCATATGATGACTGGCAATGCTAATATTTTGTTTTCCAGGTGAATATCATCTTGATCTTCTAGTTGGCTATGGTGCAGTACCGGTTATCGTGCCCCGTGTTAGTGGGTTGCACATGTTGTAGATAGTTTTGAGCCTATCCATGGTGTTCTTCTTTGTGAAGGAGAAGATGTTGATCCATCCTTATATGAAGCTGAGACATCTAATCTTTCACTAGAAGAATTAGAAGAAATCAGGAGGATTCATGCAAGTTGTTGTAACCCATTTTTGGGTCCCCACATAAAAAATAATAAAATACAAAAAAATACAAAAAAATATATTATAAAAAAATATAACAGTGAAAAAATGCCAAAGCGCCCTAAAAATGTTCAAAAATTGATTGAGGATGTTCAAAAATATAAAAATTATTTTTTGACAGTATATCATTAACTGATGAGAGCCCCGATGATAAAGAAAATTCAATTTGTGGAAGAAAAATGCAAAATCAGAAGTTTATGGACTCAATTAAATTTTATTAAAGGTTTAATTGCATTTATGAAGATTTTAATTACAAGAAAAATTGATTTTGGAGTTAATTTGGGCTTTAATTAGGAGAAATTAATTTTCTAGGGTCAAATTATAATTTTTGGAAGTTAATTTGGTCAAATCAGGGGCTTTAATTGCATAAATATTGAGGTTTAATGGCCAATTAGGGACTGAATTGAAGAAATCCGAGACCAAGGACTAAATTGTAAAACGCGCGCAAATGGAGGGCCGAAATTTGAATCTGATTCTTTTGGCGCTTTTTCCTTTTAAATGAAACGGCGCGTTTTGACCAAAACGGCGCCGTTTCATTCACTGTTGCTAAAAAAAAAAAAAAAAAAAAACATAAGCCCAAAACGGTGCCGTTTTGACGGCACTGTAGCTCTTCTTCTTCCCCTGGACGCGCGAGGCAGGGGAAGAAGAAGATTTTTTTCTTCCCCTTTTCGCCAACTTTCTTTCCCGGCTTTGGCGCAATAAGACGCCCACAATTCACCCACTTGTCTGGCGTTGTTATCCGTTGAAGGTAGTGGAGGGGGGCGGCCAACAGTAGCCGCCCCAACACGTTCTCCCTCCCCTGTTTTCCTATAAATACAGGGGAGGGCTGTTGAAAAAAAAAAAAAAAAAAAAAGAGAGGAGAAGAGAAGAGAAGGGAGAGACAGAGAGAAGAAAGCAGAAGAAGAAGAAGCAGAGAAGAGAGTCCACTCCGCCCCCCTGTTTTTCCCGTCGTTTTTTTTTGTTCTGCATGCATATTAATTAGCGAGTTACTGTGCTGTGCACAGTAACTCGCTAATTAATTCACGGTTACTGTGCATGTGCACAGTAACCCGCAGATTAATTCTCTGGTTACTGTGTGCACAGTAACCCCGGTTACTATGTGCACAGTGACCAGCCCATGCATTTGGGCCATGTTCGGCCCAGCCCATGTAAAAGGGCCAGGTTTGGCCCAGCCCATGCAATTGGGCCTGATCCGGCCCATAAAAAAAAGAAAAAATAGAAAAAATATTTATGATGTTCCCATTTTTTATTTATGTTATTTTTATTAATATCGGATAGTATTTTTATGTCGTAAAAATACAAATCGGGTATTACAATATCCGGTTTTTGTCACAAACTTCCAAAAAATACAAAAAAAATTTAAAAAAACATTTTTGTGCATACGCCCAAGTGTCTCAAATCTAAAAAATCATATCGTATTTTTCATATGTCAAAAAAACAATATTTAGCATGCATTTTGGCTTTAATAACCAGTTTATTAAAGTCAAGAGAATATTGGCCAAAATTTCAAAAAACAACAAAAATTTTATTTTGTTTGTCTCTTAGTATCCGGGGTATGACATTACACGTAATGCATATTCTAGATATTTAATTCTTTTTCGGACAATAGAACCCGGGGTATGACATTACATGTAATGCGTATTCCGAACAATAATAAACCACAACACGATCTTATATTTTATCAGACATTAAAACAATGCAGCCTACCTTAGGTAGGGCGTAGTTGGGGTGCTAATACCTTCCCTTTACGCAACCAGTCTCCGTACCCGATCTCTAAAGACCAGTTAAGGTTCCTAGTAACCAGAACACTAGGTGGCGACTCCCATTCCAATTTTTCACTTGTAGAGACAAGAATTTCCTTGTCTCTCTCCCTATTTTCCAGGAATAAATTATTCTGATTTTTCCTTGAGGGTGGACGATCGCCGCGCCGCCGCACACGTGCGACACAAGTGATACAGCTATTGATAGAGAGAAGGATTCGATTGAGTTGAGGCTTGCAAAACTTTGCCTTGAAAGAAAAATACCTTATCTGGGGATTTGCAGAGGATCTCAGGTTCTGAATGTTGCTTCTGGGGGTACCCTTTATCAGGACATTGAAAAGGAGGTTTCAAAGAAGATTCAGGAGTCTCAAAGAGTGAAGCACATGGATTATGATAATTATGATGCGCACAGACATGTGGTTAAGGTGGTAGAGAACACCCCTTTGCATGACTGGTTTAGGGATTCTCTGGAAGGAGATAAAATGGAGATTTTGGTTAATAGTTGATGTAATCATATTATTCGATAGTTTCACCCACATTTAACTAGTGTTTTGTCTATGTTTTATATATAAAATGCCTTGATATTTTTTGTTTTATGTTTTGAAGGCACTTTTGGATGAAAGATGCAAAAATGAGTAAATTGAAGGTAATTGGTAGATTTGACGTTCAGTCGATGTTTTGTGCAGAACGTGAGCTCTAAAGGTCGAAATGAAGTGATTCCAGTGGCATTAAAAAGCTAACATCCATACCTTTCTGGAAATCTAAGGCAAGACAATAAAATAAGGAAGAACATGGAAATCGCAGCTTTCAAAGTCAAATCTCGCAATCTGCCAGTGTTGACCTTCGGTCAGTCCGACTTGAATATCTAGAGCTACAAAAGTCCAATTGATGCAAACTCACTTGTTTTGGATTCCTGACTCAAGGGTCTATAAACGCTCCGAATTTCAGCCAAAAACGATGTAATATGAGGGAGATATGATTTTTCAAAGATGACAACTGAATTCTGCCAGCAAACAGGTTTCGTGAAGAAACGAGTCCAGATTACGTTCCGAAGCATCTAAACCGACATCCAAGTTTTTATTTCAGCAATGTAGCTCCTCTAAGTCAAAGCTTGAAGATTTCATGCAAAGCTATTTCTCCTTTTTTAGGAAAATAGTTATTGAACTACTTAAATGTAAATTGTCTACTTAAGGGAGGACTATTTTGTAAAATAGAGATTAGGGTTTCCTAGCATATAAAAAGAATGAGAGAAGAGAAGGGGGGCAGCCACCCAAGAGGAGAAAAACGCCCCCCTACTCTAAGAAACCCTAAATCATGCATTCTTCCATCTTTTTGATTAGTTGCTCAACAAACATGCAAGGCTAAACTCATTTTCTTGGTTGCAAGGACACGGAAACCTTCGGATTTCAAGAACTGTGAGATCTATTTTACCTTTTCTTTTCAGTTTATATGATGAATATGTTTGTTCTCCTATGCTTATTTTTCCTATGATTGTTTATTTTAATTGCTAGAGCGGACTCTAAGTTATTATTAAGACAATTTATTGCTAAGTTTGATATCAAAACCGGAGTTGTGGTATATGAACTTGTGAAGCAACTGAGTTTAATAATTGTAGCGGATCTACGTTATTAATCTTAGGGAGAACATTCGATCAAAGCAACATAAGCAGACAACTTAGTTGTTAAGATTAATGAATTTATCTAGATCTTAAGGCTGCCATTGGATTAAATCATTAGTGCGGACACTGTGATTATTTGTTGGTTAGGGTTAGTTATACGGCGGATCCGTTAATTAACCAATGTTAAGAAAAGATAAAAATTCAGAATATAAACTGGAGTTTCGTTTCAAGGATCGTTCTGATTTCTATAGGTGGATGTGTGCTTGCGACCAAGGTTTGTTCTCTTGATAATTTTCTGATTTTATTAAATTTTGTTTGATAGTTTTCTGTTTTTTTTCTTTAGCCTAATAACATCCAACCCCCCCAAATTGCATAACGTAGCATAAAAATCTAACTTAAATCTTCCTCGTGGGATCGACCCCTTGCTTGCTCTATACTATCTTGTGTGTTGTGTTTGAAGCTAGGGTAATTAATTTGTGCGACCGCGACATCGCAACAAATTTTGGCGCCGTTGCCGGGGAAGTAATTTTAGTTGATTCTTGTGCTTTTACTGTTATTTTTAGTTGCTGTGATTGTTATTTATATTTCTGAAAAAAAAAAAAAAACAGAATTTTTGCTTGCGGCGGTACTGTTCACTTGCGCAGCGGTACTGTTCAAACAGATTTTTTGGTGGAATTAGGTTTCGGCTTTGTTTCTTGAAGGGAAACGACGTTCTAACAGACTAGTGGTAACCACTAGCCCCACTCTATCGAGTTCCGCTGTTTTCTAGGGTTTTTAGGCAGTTTTAGTTTTCTAACGTAGATTTTCGTATAATTTGCATTGTTTTCGATCTCTTGGTGGTTGGTTTCTTTTGAGTTTTCTTGATGCTTTATGCCAGTAACCCGTTCTACTAATCAAGTCAAGTGCAGTTAGATCTCGAAATAGAAAACTTTACGCAGGTTACGAAAGGAAGCTCGCCTCAACACCATGGCTTGCACGACAACAAACACTCAAGGAGCTTGCTGCTCCTAACGTGGAAAATCAGCCATTGTGCATAAACATCACAAATGTAAACTTTGAGCTCAAATCTGGTTTTATACATTTGTACCAACATTTAATGGTCTTGCAGGAGAAGATCCTCATACTCATCTCAAGGAGTTCCATATGGTTTGTGTTGGCATGAAACCGAATGGAGTTGAGAAGAACAGTTAAGTTGAAAGCTTTCCCTTTCTCTTTAAAAGGGGCAGCAAAAGCATGGCTTTTCTCCATTCTCCCAGGTTCAATTGGAACTTGGAATGCATGAAAAGATCTTCCTTGAGAAGTATTTCCCAGCATCTCGAGTTGCCAACATAAGAAAAAATATGTGGGATTCGACAATCTCATGGAGAGACACTTTCCGAGTATTGGGAAAGATTTGAGCAACTCTGTATTCAATGCCCTCATCATCAAATACCTGATCAACTGCTCATTCAATATTTCTATGAAGGATTGATGCCTACTGACCGTAGTATCATTGATGTTGCAAGTGGAGGGGCATTAGTAGATAAAACACCCGAGGCTGCACGCCAATTGATCTCAAACATGGCAGCCAACTCAAAACAGTTTGGCACTCGTGGAGACTTCTCCAACAAACAAGTAAATGAGGTAAGTATTTCTAACCTTGAAAATAAAGTTAATGATCTTACTTCTCTTGTGCGTTCTTTGGCTTGTGGCAATGTACAATAGGTGAAAACTTGTAGCATATGCTCCTTACAAGGACATACTTCAGATATGTGCCCAACAATGCAAGAAGATTACATTGAACAAGCTAATGCAGTTGATGGAGCATTTAATGGACAACCTCAGCGTAAGTATGATCCTTTTTCCCACACGTACAATCCTGGATGGAGAGATCATCCTAACCTACGGTATGGGAACCAACCTCAACAAGGCAATCAAGGCCGACAATTCCATCCCAATGGATTTCAATCCCAACAGAATTATCAAGCAAGACAGCCCCCTCCATTCACAAACTCCAATGTTATGGGGTCTTCATCCAATGATGATCTTCGTGAGATGATGAAAACTTTGGCTTCTAATACTGTTACCTTGCAACAAAATGTCATGTCTTTTCAACAGGAAACAAGGTCAAGTATTCACAACTTGGAGAAGCAAATGGGGCAAGTAGCTTCAAGTGTGGGGAAATTGGAAGCACAAATGAATGGAAAATTGCCCTCCCAAGCATTGAATCCAATAGAGAATGTTAGTGCGATCATGCTGCGAAGTGGGAAAGAACTTGAAGAGAAAAGGTCAAAACAAATTGAGATGGAGGAAGAAGAAGAGATAGAAACTGAATTGAGTACAAAGAAGGAACATCCTCCTCCTCCACAAACTGAAACAAAGACCAACACTCCAAAGGTAACTCCTCACTCAATGAATTCCAGTTTTAAAACAATTCCACCCTTTCCTGTGAGTTCTTCTAGGTCAAAGAAAGAGGACAAAGAAAAAGAGATTTTAGAGGTTTTCAAGAAAGTAGAACTCAACATTCCTTTGCTTGATGCTATCAAGCAAATTCCCAAGTATGCCAAATTCTTGAAGGAGTTGTGTACTACCAAGAGAGCTTTCAAACTGAAAGGTCATGAAATGGTAAGTATGGGTGAAGTTGTATCTGCTGTTGTTCAAAAGAATATGCCTTTGAAGCAAAAAGACCCAGGTGCGTTTACTATCCCATGTGTTATTGGTAATGCTAGTTTCAAAAGAGCCTTGTGTGATTTAGGTGCATCCATTAGTGTTATGCCTAAACATGTTTATGATTCTCTTAATCTTGAGCCTTTGAATAAAACTAGCATTGTAATACAACTTTGTCTATGGAAGTAGGAGATGAAAAGATTGAATTTAATTTTCATGATGCAATGAAATATCCTTATAGCAATGTTTATTCTATCACATGCTATGACCAAGTTGATAAGTGTGTGCAGCAAGTTTTTGATTTTGATTATGAGGATGGATTAAGAGTAGCTTTGAGCTATGACTATGATTATAGAAAGCTAAATCTTGCTACACGCAAAGATCATTTTCCATTACCATTCATGGATCAAATGCTTGAACGCCTAGCAGGTAAGTCTTTTTATTGCTTTCTTGATGGATATAGTGGATACAATCAGATTGTTATTAATCCTGAGGATCAATAAAAGACTACATTTACATGTCCATTTGGTACATATGCATATAGGAGAATGCCCTTTGGTCTCTGTAATGCACCTGCAACTTTTCAAAGATGCATGATGAGTATTTTTTCTGATTATGTTGAAAGAATAATTGAGGTTTTCATGGATGATTTCACAGTGTATGGTGATTCTTTTGATAAATGTCTAGAAAATTTATCTTTGATCTTGAAAAGGTGCATTGAAACCAACCTTGTCTTAAACTATGAAAAGTGTTATTTTATGGTAGAACAAGGAATAGTTCTTGGGCATGTTGTGTCTTCACGTGGATTAGAGGTTGATAAAGCTAAAATAGACGTTATTTCATCATTGCCTTACCCCTCCTGCGTGAGGGAAATTCGTTCTTTTCTTGGCCATGCAGGTTTCTATCGACGTTTTATCAAAGATTTCTCGAAGATTACATCACCCT
Source organism: Populus tremula (assembly GCA_964019445.1). Classification (NCBI taxonomy): domain Eukaryota; kingdom Viridiplantae; phylum Streptophyta; class Magnoliopsida; order Malpighiales; family Salicaceae; genus Populus; species Populus tremula. Next base: position 16,844 of record CAXHTJ010000996.1, read on the forward strand.
TGTGCAAACTATTAGCTAAAGAAGTGGATTTTGTGTTTGATCAAGCATGTAAAGATGCCCATGATGAGCTTAAAAAGCGTGTCACATCTGCACCTATCATCCAACCACCAAATTGGGATGAGCCTTTTGAGATAATGTGTGATGCGAGTGACTATGCGATAGGGGCTGTCCTTGGGCAAAGAATAGGGAAGAATTTGCATGTTATCGCTTATGCTTCCCGCATGTTGGACGGAGCACAATGCAATTACCATACAACTGAAAAGGAACTTTTTGCAGTAGTGTTTGCTCTTGAAAAATTCAGGTCATATCTACTTGGTACAAAAGTCATTGTTTTTACTGACCATGCAGCTTTAAGGTATCTTTTGAAGAAAAAGGAGTCCAAACCAAGATTGATTAGGTGGATCTTGCTTTTACAAGAATTTGATCTTGAAATTAAAGACAAAAAAGGTGTCGAAAACCATGTGGCTGATCACTTGAGCCGACTAAGGACTAAGGATATACAAACCGAAACAATACGAGAGACATTCCCTGATGAGCAGTTGTATGTGTTACATTCCTCTACAAGACCATGGTATGCTGATTTGGTGAACTATTTAGTCACCAAAGAATTCCCTCCAGGTTTGTCTACATCCCAAAAAGACAAGTTACGAGCTGATGCTAAATATTATTTTTGGGATACTCCTTATCTGTGGAAATTTTGTGTGGATCAAGTAGTTAGGAGATGTGTACTACAAGATGAATTTCATTCCATTCTTACCTTTTGTCATTCTCATTCTTGTGGTGGGCATTTTGGAGCAAAAAGAACGGCCCACAAGGTACTTGAAAGTGGTTTTTATTGGCCTTCTATTTTTAAGGATGCATATCATTTTTGCAAATCATGTGAAAAATGCCAAAAAAAGGTAATATCACTCATAAGAATCAAATGCCTTTAATGAATATTATTGTAAGTGAAATTTTTGATGTTTGGGGTATTGATTTTATGGGTCCATTTCCTTCTTCTTTTGGCAATCTTTATATCCTTCTTGCTGTTGATTATGTGTCCAAATGGATTGAGGCAAAAGCCACACGAACTAACGATGCTAAGGTTGTTTTAGATTTTATCAGGACTCATATATTTGACAGGTTTGGAATCCCTAAAGCTATCATTAGTGATCGTGGTACTCATTTTTGCAATCGTTCAATGGAAGCATTGTTAAAATATCATGTGACTCATCGGACTTCCACAGCATACCATCCTCAAACAAATGGCCAAGCTGAAATTTCAAATCGAGAAATCAAGTCCATTTTGGAGAAGACAGTGCAACCCAACCGGCGAGATTGGAGTCTACGACTTGGTGATGCACTTTGGGCTTATCGGACTGCTTACAAATCACCTATAGGAATGTCACCTTATAGGATGATTTATGGAAAAGCATGTCATCTACCGGTGGAGCTTGAACACAAAGCTTTCTGGGCCGTTAAAAAATGTAACATGGATTATGATGCTGCCGGGATTGCAAGAAAGTTGCAATTGCAAGAGTTGGAAGAGATTCGAAATGATGCTTATGAGAATGCAAGGATTTACAAAGAAAAGACTAAGAGTCTCCATGACCGAATGATTATAAGAAAAGAATTTAATGTTGGGGACAAAGTCCTTCTTTATCATTCGCGTTTGAAACTTTTTCCTGGAAAGTTGCGCTCCCGTTGGATTGGACCCTTTGTTGTTTCTAATGTTTTTCCTTATGGTGCAGTTGAAATTACAAGTTTAGAAACCAACAAAGTACTCAAGGTAAATGGGCATCGTTTGAAACCTTTCTATGAAGGTTGGAAGACAGAACTCACCGCTTCTGTAGAGTTAGCTGAACCAATCTATGAAGAATGAGCATGCCACATGTCAAGCCAATGACATAAAACAAAAGCGCTTACTGGGAGGCAACCCAGCACAAAAAAAAAAAAATCAGATTTGCTTTCTTTTTCGTTATCTTTTATTTTTTCGCATTTTAATTTATTTTCTGTCATTCTCTTATGTTCCTTTGCTTTTATTTCAACATTGAGGACAATGTTGTGTTTTAAGTGTAGGGGTATTGAGAGAATTTTGGTTTTCTTATTTTAGTTTTCTTTGTTGTTCTTAAAAAAAAAAAATATGTTTGATCTTTTTAACTCCCATTGGTTTTTGAGAATATGAGTATTATGAGAGAATTAATTGAGATAGATGAAGATATAAATCAAATGAAGGAATATGCATGCAAATTTTAAGGTTTAATTAGTTTAGGGATTGACTTTGAGAATATGCCATGTTGACTTTATAGTGTTATACCAATGTAAGCTTTTGAGCCTTCAACGTTATATTCTTTGAGTGTGCATTCTTTCAATGATATGTATCTCTAGAACTTGCTTCATATCTTGTTGAGATTACATTCGCATTACATATATACATGAAGATGATAAAGGCATTAGGAATTTTAACCATTTGAGCCAAAAAGCCAACCTAAAGCATATTATCCTTAGTAAGCCCTTTTGAGCTTGTTTATCTTTTCTTTGCTTTATCCATGTATAAGCCTTAACTTTATATATGTTTTCCTTTCCCCTTGCCAAGGATTAGTAGAGCATATACTTGTGATATCTTATGAAATTATGGTTGGAAATTATGTGAAAAGAAAGAAGAAGTGATGCTTGATGAAAATATGAGTAAGTTGCCAAAGGTGAAAAAAAAAAGAGGAGAAAGAAAGAAAGAAAGAAAGAAATAAGTGTTCCTTTATGTTCTTAAGATTTTATGTTGAAAGAGCTTGAAATCAAAAAAAAAAAAGTTAAGCATTGGTGATTAAAGATGGAAAATTTATGTGCTTTGATGGAATATCTTGTTTGAAATATCATTTTTTAGAATGCTCTACTTTCTTTGGTTTGAACCTTCTCTTTTACTCTTGTTGTAACCCATTTTTGGGTCCCCCTGAAAAATAAAATAAATAGCCAAAAGAGGTTAGGAAAATAACAGGAGGCAGAAGCGCTCGGAAAGCAATCAGAAAATTGGTCAAGGAATTTAAAAATACAAGGATCGAATTTTTGACAGTATATTCTGGAAGGAGGAAAGCCCTATTGAGAAGGAAAATTTGAATTTTGAGGAGAAAAGCTCGAATTTGGATTTTTATGGACTTAATTGGATGTTTATGGATTTAATTGGGTTTTTATTGAATTTATAGAAGATTTGATTGCAAGAAAAATTGATTTTTAAGTCAATTTGGGCTTTAATTTGAAGAAATTTAAGTTCTGGGGCCAAAATATATTTTTTAGGAATTTATTGGGTCAAATCAGGGGCTTAATTGCATAAATATTGAAGTTTAAAGGCCAATTACGGACTTATTTAAGAAAATCCGAAACCAGGGACCAAATTGGAAGAGGCGCGTAAATGGAGGGGCTGCAATTATTCGGTTCAGGGGCCTAATTGAAGAAATTGAAAGTTTATTAATCAATTGAGGGCTAAATTGCTTAAATCAGAGACCAAGGACCAAAGTGAAAAAGGCGGCCAACAAGAGGGGCGGGGACCGAGTTCGGAGGACTGATTTGAAGTTTGACCCATTTAAATGAAACGGCGCGTTTTATCCAAAACGACGCCGTTTCATATATATATAAAAAAAAAAAAAAGAAGGGAAAGACCAGAACGGTGTCGTTTTGAGCGACACTGTTCATCTTCTTCCTTTCCCCCGCATAAACAGAAACAGAGGCAACCATTTTATTATTTTTTTTTTTTTGCTTTTTTTCAAAACTTCCCGCCTCTCTCTCCTCGTCCCCACCACCACCACCGAAAGCATCAATGGCCGACCAGCCGTTGCGTGATTGAAGGCGCACTAACAAAAGGCACGCCGGTTCCTTTTTCTCTATAAATAGAGAGAGACCGAAGAGAGAGGGAGACCCGAGGATAGAGGGAGAAGAGAATTAACGCACGAGGAGAAGGGAGAACAAAAACAAACTGAAAGCAAGAAAAACGAAACCGAAAACAGAGGGAAATAACTGAGGAGGAGAGAACCCCGAAAAAAAAAAAAAGGGGAAAGGGCCACTGGTAGGATCCGTAGCAACACCACAGCGCCGCCGTCCTCGAGGCCACGACACCGCAGCTCCACCAACGCTCGCCTCCACGCCAGGTGCACATTCCTCCCCCCCCTTGCATTTTTTTTCTTCGTTTGTTTTCGTCTGGCCTCCTGCATGTTGCATGCAGGAGGCGGGGGGGAGAAAAATAATTCTCCCCCCCCACTGGGCCGTAAGGCACCGGGCCAGCCCGATGCTGGCCCAGCCTTGCAAGTCTGGGCCGGTCTTGGCCCAGACTGTAGAAGTTTTTGGGCCGAGACCGGCCCGATATCATTGCGGGCCGAGATCGGCCCGCCCCTTTTTTTTTGGGCTGAACCTGGCCCATTTATTTGGGTCGGCCCAGCCCTATAATTATTATAAATTATTATAATATATATATATATATATATATGTGTGTATATATGTTAAATATATATATAAAATATTTATATACGAAAAAAATATATTTTAAAAAATCTTAGAAAAATATTGTGATGTTTCTGCATATTTTTGTCAAAGTGGTTTAATGTTGCTTTGTATTTTTATACTGTAAAGATGCAAAACCAGTGTTAAAAATACCCGATTTTTCGTCAAAATATCAAAGAT
>CAXHTJ010000997.1:0-52988 GCA_964019445.1 Populus tremula
ATCCTCAAATATCTTACAATTCGATATATATATCTTCTCCCATTGAGTATAGTGAGCAGAGCGCAGTCTTCCCCCTAGATATTTTGCAGCCCGTGGTAAGCCTTTACATTTGCTTGCTATTTTTGCCACTATTGCTTGCTGCTTCGGATCTGCGTCGAACTTCAGTTCTGGCGGTGCATGATCTAAAAACACTGAAAGACAATCGTCATCTGATAACACCTCCAGATGGCGAGTGGAAATGGCAGCCATGATTCGTGGGACGCTGTTGTTTCGCGTGGTGACAATTATTTTAACTTCAGAACCAACAAAGGGTTGGCGTAGAAGATCCCATTGGTCATAGCCCACATTGCAAGCATCATCTAACACGATTAAACTTCTCTTCCCAGAAAGTCTCTCTCTTAGCTTCACCTGAAGAACATTCAAATCTCCACTGAGCTTACAGGCCTGATCCTTGGTAACTTGATGGAGGATTGTCTCAGTTATGCTCCGAACATCAAAATCTTCTGAATCAAAAACCCAAGCTCTCAAATCAAAAGCGTTGGCCACCGTGGAATCGTTGTACACAAGCTGGGCTAGAGTGGTCTTGCCAACTCCTTCCTCCCCACCTATGGCAACCACACAAACTCTACCATTGCTAGCTTCTTCTCTCTCCATTAACAATTCAAGAATGAACTCTTTGTCCTTCTTTCTGTTGGTGGGAGAAACCACTGGTGGTGGCTTTGAAACACTTAAAGGGGATAAAACACACTGTTTTATTACACAAAACCGAAGCTTACAATAACAACATAAAAGCTTAACAATTACACGCCCTCTCTCTCTCTATTCTCTTTCAAGTGTTCCTCTCAATTCTCTCCACACAAAATAACGTAACTGAGCACCCTATTTATACATAAATTCAGAATATGAAAATCTATTGTTCCAGGTATGAAGGTGGCTGTTGACCGGTGGTGTGAAGGCGGCTGGCGGCTGCGACTGGTGGGTGGTTGCCTTGCTTGACCTTCTGGATATTGAGTTTATTATTCAACAAATCTCCCCCTTAAACTCAATCGAGGGATGTCATGCCAAGCATGAATACTTCTCTCTTCAATGCTTTCTTTCTGCTTGTACCTTTTATCCACTAATTTGGCTTTCGTCTTGTAGACCCTTTTGACACCTATTGCTTTCTTCTTTTCTGGTGGATAAGTCAGCATCCAGGTATCTTTCTTCTCAATGGCATGTATTTCTTCATCCATTGCTTTAATCCATTTCTTTTCTGTGACAGCTTTATTGAAGCTTAATGGGTCACTATCTGCATGAAAACAAAACAGAGTTGTATCTTCCATGACCTGAGTGGTATCGTACAACTCTTCAAGATTCCGCATCTTTCTTGGTCCTTCTGATGAGGATGCTGATGGTGGTGTTGATGATGATGCTCCTGGTGTGTTCCTCCTGTTGAATACAGGGAATCTGTGTACCGGACTTTGTGGTTCAGCTGCTGGTATAAACACTGGACTTTGTGGTTCAGCTGCTGGCACAATCGGTTCTTCTACAAGTACTGTTGGTACTTCTTCACCTTCAAGGATCAAATCAAGATTGATCCATTTGATTGCTTCTTGATCACCATTCCATGCCCAAGATTTATCTTCTTCAAAGATAACATCTCTACTCGTAATCACCTTCTTCGTGATGGGATTATACAGCCTGTATCCCATCCTTCTTTCACCATATCCGACAAAGATGCATTTCTCGCTCTTATCATCGAGCTTTCTCCTTCTTGCATCTGGGATCTTTGCATATGCCACACAACCAAAGACTCGTAGATGAGTAACACTTGGTTTGTGACCACTCCATGCTTCTTCTGGAGTAACACCTTGCAAACTTCTGGTTGGGCAGCGATTCAACAGATACACTGCACATGATACAGCTTCAGCCCAGTATTGCTTGGGCAACTTCTTTGCTTTGAGCAAACTTCTCGCCATGTCAAGAATCGTGCGATTCTTCCTTTCTGCTACACCATTCAGCTGTGGTGTATAAGCTGGCGTTGTCTGATGTCTGATGCCTTGTTGTGTACAATAGGCTTTAAAGTCATTTGCTGTATATTCTCCACCTTGATCAGATCTTACGGTTCTGATCGTGTAACCAGTTTGCTTCTCCACAATTGCTTTAAAATCTTTAAAACAATTGAATACTTCTGACTTCCTCTTCAGAAAGTATATCCACGTCTTTCTACTAAAATCATCAGTAAAAGTGAGGAAGTACCTATTTTGTCCAGTCGACATAGGCGTAATTGGGCCACACACATCTGTGTGTACTAACTCCAGTGGCCTCTTTGCTCTCCAGTTGACTTCTTTGGCAAAACTGGATCTGTGATGTTTGCTGAGGACACAACTCTCACAGACTTCATCTGGATGATCAATGTGAGGCAAACCTTTGACCATCTTCTTGCTTGCTAGCATCTTCAACTTGTGAAATTCAGATGTCCAAGCCTCAGGTGCCAAAGCCATTCTTCACTGTTGGTGATGGCACTCAAACACCTTGTTGCATCATACTGGATGTTCAAAGGAAACATCCTATTCTTGGACATTTTCACGTAGGCCATTAATCTCCCATTGTTGTCTCTAATTGCCAGATGACAATTCTCCGAGTAAAAAGTATAGCCTCTCTCCAAAAGTTGACCTAAGCTGATTAGGTTCTGCTTTATGGCTGGGACATAATACACATTGGCGATGTAGCTGGAATCGCCATTCTTCAACTTGACTGGGATGCTGCCTTTACCTTTGAATGGAACCTTTGTGGTATCTCCAAAAGTAACTAGACCTTGCTTGGTCTCATCTAGATCACCAAATAACTCTCGGTAGCCGCACATGTGATTGCTGGCTCCAGTATCTAGATACCATATATCCTCTTGTTTCTCGCCAAGTTCTTGTTGGACAAGAAATGCAGATGCTTCTCTGTCATCCTTCTCTGCATAGTTGGCTTGCTCACGTATCTCCAACGGAGCTTTCCATCGGCATTCAGTGCTATAGTGCCCAAATTGATTGCAGCTATAACATTGGATATTCCTCTTGTCACGGTTATTGTAACCGCCTCCTCTTCCTCTAGGAGTGAATGCTTGTTGTCCTCGGCCTCCTCTGGTGGTGTTTCTGCCACCTCTTCCTCTAAGCTTGTATTCCAAGATCCTCTTCCTCTTCCTTGGAATCTATGAATCCTCCTCTGGATTGTTGACTTCCTGCTTGAGTGGTGTAGCCACCTGTTGAAGTCTCCCCTTGCTCATATCTGTCCTTGAAAGACAGCTTTGCTTGTAAGGCATGCTCAATGGCCTTATCTTCATTTCGCATTACAATCTTCTGCTCATGAGCTTGCAAAGAACTCATAAGCTCATCAACTGTCAACTTGTCCACTTCCTTGGACTCTTCAATTGCGACAACAACATGATCAAATTTTGGATCTATGGATCTCAAAATTTTCTCAATAATTCGAGTATCTATGATGGCTTCTCCATTTCTCCTCATCTGATTGACTATCACCATAATCCTTGTATGATAATCAGAAATAGATTCTGAGGACTTCATTCGTAATAATTCGAATTCTCCTCTCAAAGATTGAAGACGAATCTTCTTGATTCTGTCAGCACCTTTGTATTTCTGTTGGAGAGCCTCCCATATATCATGTGATGTTTCAGCGGAAGCTATTATCTCGAATGTATCTTCATCAAGACCTTGATAGATGATGGTCTTTGCTTTGTTGTCCTTCTTTCTGTTGACTTTGAGGGCTTGCTTCTGTGCCTCTTGTAAAGCATCTTCTCTTTCTTTGGACTCTGGTTCATCATAACCAGTTTGTACAATATCCAAACACTCTTGTGACCCAAGGAATGCCTTCAATCTGATGCACCAACTATCATAGTTGTCTTTGGTCAGCTTCGGGATGAGTGTATGTGTACCTTCTGTAGTCATTTTGCTCTTTTAATGACTATATCGCCTTCTGGGAGCCGAATTTGGCCAAACGGACACTGTAGATCGATCCGGAATGGTCCAAATAGTAGGGAACCGGTCTGACTTTGTTGAAATCGGGTCAGAAAATGGGTGAACCGGTCAAAAAACCAATTCTGTACGGCGGGCGGTTCGCTGGGTTGAACCGGGAATATTCTGGGGAATATTCTCTTCGGCTCGGGCTGCTGCGGCTCGGCTCGGCGCGGTACGGCGCGGCTGGTGGCTGGCTGGACGGCTTGCGGCTCGGCTTGGACTCGGCGTAACGGCTCGGCGGCTCAATATGGCGCGCGTGCACGTCAGTCGTCTTCAACCTCTGGCGCGTGGATGCGCGTGGTCGTCTGCAGAATCTTCAGGCGGCGCGTGTGGGCTCACCCGGTCTCCGATGGCTGATTTTGCGGCAGTGAGTTCGTCTTGATGAGCTCTACACTGTGGAATGATCAAAACTTGTTTTTGACAACTTTGAAAATTCGGATATACCCCAAAACTCTTCTGTTTTCCGACGAACGGGGCTCTGATACCAATTGTTGGTGGGAGAAACCACTGGTGGTGGCTTTGAAACACTCAGAGGGGATAAAACACACTGTTTTATTACAAAAAACCGAAGCTTACAATAACACAAAAGCTTAATACACGCCCTCTCTCTCTCTATTCTCTTTCAAGTGTTCCTCTCAATTCTCTCCACACAAAATAACATAACTGAGCACCCTATTTATACATAAATTCAGAATATGAAAATCTACTGTTCCAGGTGTGAAGGCGGCTGTTGACCGGTGGTGTGAAGGCGGCTGGCGGCTGCGACTGGTGGGTGGTTGCCTTGCTTGACCTTCTGGATATTGAGTTTATTATTCAACAAATCTCCCCCTTAAACTCAATCGAGGGATGTCATGCCAAGCATGAATACTTCTCTTCAATGCCTTCTTTCTACTGTTGGAATATTGCCAATTATGTTGACATTGTCAAAGAAGGAGGCTTGTTGGTGGCAACCAACAACCTTGACTTTGGTAGCCATCTTTGTTGAAGAAGAGATGAGTTTGGCAGCCACCATTGATGACAAAGTAGCAAGAGGAGCTGTCATTGAAGCCTATAAATAGACACCAAGAGTGCATCACAAAATGTGAGAGAGAGCCTTGTAAGAGAGCTACAAAAGAGAGAAGAAAAGAGAAAGAAAGAGAAGGGCTGCCACCAGCAGCCCTGCTATCTTATGCAGCTGCTGCCCTATGTAGCAATGAGAGATGGGAGTTGAGTGGATGTGATCCTACTCCATGTATTGTATTCTTTCTCTATCTCTAATAATATTTATCTCTCCCGTGGATGTAGGTAATTTGCCGAACCACGTTAAATATTGTGTCTCAGTGTGCTTACCCCTCCTATGAGCAAAGATCAGTACATCACCGGTCCCGGATTCCGCACATCACTTTCTACCATAAACCTTAGATCTATCAAGCAAAGAAGTTGTGGGAGTAATTCTTTTACCTGCTGATCTATGGTGCCTCTCTCCACAAGCACGGTTTTCCAAATCCCTTGATCTTGAACTAATTTCCTCATTCCTGGTATCCATAACACGACTTGGATTTAACAAACAACAACAGATCAGTTTCCCTACCAAACTTGTGCCTGCAGCTTGAGGCTCTTCGGTCATGCTTTCTTGTGAAGCTTTGAATCGTGAATTGTTTCTCTTGTGCATCCTTCTTTTTTAGTCTTCATTTTTCTAAGCAAGCAGAGGATCGACTAGCTAAAGGCAACTTTGCTGGGACTAGAAATGAAGGGAATTAGCTGAAGCAGCAGGGATCTGAGGATATGGTAGAAGCACGAGGGTCCAATAAAGATGGAAAAGTCTGCAGCAAAAAGACTAACTATTCAAATGGGTCCTGCTGTTATTAGGTGCTAGACGATGTTGTTCAATGTTATTTTTGTCTTTATAATTCCATTGATTGGGGAAAAAAGTACTATCTAAAAGTACTTAGATTAAAAAAAAAATTGCACTTAATTTGTAATGTAAACTTTAATTAGATTACGTGTTAATTGGATTTTTTTTTTTTGGAATACCTTAAAAGCATACATTTTATATCAACATAATTATAGAATTTAAAATTCAAAATAGACGAAGAAGAAGATAATATACCTTCTTAATCATTGAAATAATCCTTTAAAATTTAATATAACATGATAATTCTAACTTTTAGTTTGTAACTCCAAAAAAGATGAATATTGAAATATAGTAAAAATTCAAAAGATAGTGCTCTTAAAAAAAATAAAGAAAAGAATTCTTTTGATAACAAGATTATTTTCTCCTTGTTTTTGATTTTTTTTTTTACAAATAGTTGCATGTTTTTTTAGTATTTTTTTCGGTATATATAAAGAATGAAAATGTTTTGGATTGCTTGGACAAAAGAATTCATAAATACTAACCATCTTACTAGAGGTTGTGTGAAGAATAAGATAAACTTGTATTTACTATATATAATTGTTTTATTCGTGAAATACAGCTAGATAGATGTTTAATCTGGTTGTGGTTGGAGGGAGAAAAAACATTTAAATTAAAATAAAAAAAAATATCATTAATAAAAAATGAGCTCAACAGGAGCTTATCCGGGGAAAAAAAATCAAAATAAAAGCTTATGAACTAGAAACAAAGTAAACGAAAATTTTGCTATTTTAAATATGAAATTACAGAATCTATAGTAATTATTATTTTACGATCATTAATAAGATAGACATATACAAGTTTCATATTCATATTATCAATTACAAGACAATAAAAGACACCACAAGATTTCACAGTTTTACCGACGGACATATTCCGTCGGTGTGTGATAGAAAGTTCGTCGGTAAATTATTTACCAACTATATTACCGACGGAATAATCCCGTCGAAATACCTTTTGTCGGTGATTCCACATTCCGTTGCTATATCGGTCGGTAATACAAAAAAAACATTTACCGACGGTTTTACCGACGGACCGTGCGCGCCACAAAAAAAAGTTTCTCGCTTGGAATATACCGACGGCAAATATTCCGTCGGTGTTATGTAAATACCGACGAACTACCTCCGTCGGTAAAAGTGTCGGTGATATTTCATACCGACCGAATATTTCCGTCTGTAAATTCGTCGGTATTTGTATACCGATGGAGTATTTCCATCGGTGAATAAGTCGGTGATGGGATGGAATACCGCAGACACTGTCCAATGCCGACGGATTTATTCTGTCGGTAAATCACTGTGTAATTTTTTTTTTAATTATTTAGAAAAAATAATATAAATTAATGGTAATACAAACCAATTATGCAAATAAAATTTATATTAAGCAACAAAAACTCAAAGTTAAATAATATTCATTACATGAATGTGTTTTAAAAAAACAATTAATATAAAGGTGGAGGAGGAGGAGGAGGAGGAGGGTGGGGGTTAGGCGTCCAAAAAGGATTAGGCGCACATGTTCCACCTTGTGTCATGTTCATAACCATTTGACGAAGCTCTTCATAGGCCGCTCTTTGTTGTTCAGACTATGCTCTGTGTTGTTCGTTCGCCAATCTTTGCTCTTCTTTGAGTTGTGTGTACGCCTCTGATAGATGGTCGCACCTTTGCTGCAAGGCCACAAACTCCTTAGATTGGGAGCTCGATACAGATTGGGAGCTCCCAACGGTTGAAGCAGTACCGGTCGACCGCAAGTTGGCGGCGGTAGTGTTGGAGAGCCCGTAAACCGATTTTTATCGGGTCCACCTGACGATCCAGCCTCCATCCACAAATCCGGATCGAATTCCGGATAGGTCGAAGGATCGTCCCCGTATCTCTCCCTCAACCGATTATTATAGGTCTCCTGAAAAAAAAATCATATTCAATTCAATAAACATAATAATAACTTATAAAATAAAATGGTTGAACAAACATACCACAAACTGTTGAGCACGGTTGTCAACGAACTGTTGCGTCCCCTTTTGGCGGTCATGACTCCGCACGTGCGTCTCCACAAACAGCTCCATAGGGCTCGGCTCACGTCCAAGAGACGTAGCCTATAATGAAAAAAATGTATTAACAACAAATTAATTGAACGATATATTTCATTTAAATTAATCTTACCATCCGTTTCGCATGTGCAGCAAACGGAACGGAGCCGCCGGTGTGCGTTGTAACCGAGCCATGAATTGGCCGATTCCGGTTGCCGGCACCGGACTGTGAGCGTCGAGTGAACCGCTCAGACGTCACGTGCTGAAGATAGTGCGGCCATATATCTTCCGGGATGTATATCGGTTTGAAATCCCTCCAAACCGCAACATCGTTCCAGCCTTGGAACCCCTTATCCCTCGCTTTTTTTTGGCCTTTTTCTGGGTGTCATACCAAAAATCACGCAACCTAATTCACGCACGAAAAAATTACATTTCGAAACATAAATAATTATGTAAAAAAAAAGTCGTATTGTTTTCGATGTTACCTAATTGCCGCGTGATTTTCCCACACCCTCCTCACAACAGTGTCATGTTCATCGTCCCAGCTGAATCGATGCTGTGTATAAAAAAATAATTTTTTAAAATGTTAATAATTTATTTACAATTATAACTAGAATTTATTAGAAATAAGCTGAAAATTATATATTAACACGAACCTCAAATCTACGAAACCATGCATTGACTTGAGGCATCCATTCAGGATGCCTGGATATCTGACTCCATTGAAACAATGGAATCTCCATCGATGCTTTAAACGCCGATGATATTAATCGGGCGGCCTCAATGTTTGTGAACCTGAAAAAAAATGAAATAGTGATTACTTCATAAATTATGTTTTAAATTTTTTTTATATATATAAAAAAAACTAAAACCTTAACAAACTTACATTGAAAGATCGTCCTTCCACTGTGCCTCGTACTTGCGGGTAAATTGATTCCGCTGCGAAGGCACGCCGCTTCTGCGATGTGAAACACTGCTGGAAGAGGCAGCATCGGTTGACGGCGCAGGTGGTGTAGGTGCCTCTTCTTGAGAGGCACCTAAGGAAACATCAGCATCGCTGCTAGACGAACTTGATTCGACTGGACGTGAACGACCAACTCTGGTTTTCATTTTGCGCATCTAAACAAATTTATATAAATAATTGTATAATAAAATTTCAAAAGTTAAAAAAAATCGGCAGCACCTCCCCTATACTGGACACTACCCAAATCCACAAACCTGCAAATATTAACAATAGCCACAACCAATTGACCCAATCTATACTAATTATTCCAACATATTCAACTATTAATCCTAAGATAAATTCAATGTTAACAATTAAAATTCACAAATTATTCAATAATTATGTCAATACAACGAAACTATAAATTCAAAATAAATAGAAACAATTAAACACAAATCATCAAGTTAGAGTAAAATTAATAATTCTTCGAACATATTCAATAATTAAATCTAAGATAAATTCAACATTAACAATATTAATTCAACAATTGATTAAATAATTATGGCAATACAACAATAAAATATATTCAATAAAATAAAAAAGAATTATAGCCTAACAATTAAAATCAATGGAAACAATTAAACACAAATCATGCAATAATATAAACAAAATTACTAATTATTCCAACATATCCAATTACTAATTCTAAGGTAAATTCAACATTAACAATTATAATTCAACAAATTATTCAATAATTTTGTCAATACAACAATAAAATATATTCAATAATTTTAAAAAAAATATAAACTAACAATTAAAAACATATGCAATTACTAATTATTCCAACAAACACAATTATTAATTCTAAGGTAAATTCAACATTAACAATTAAATTAACAAATATTCAACAAATTCAAAAAATTCAAAAAAATTCAAATATTCAACTTTAACTAATTCTAAGTTAAATTAACTAATAACAATTCTAACAACACAACAACAAAAAATATTAAAAAAATTCAAAAAAAAAACCTACATCAAGAAAAGGAACGAAATATACATACCTTAATAATGTGTCAAATTGAAAACTTTATCTATATTGCAACAAAAAACAGCAAAACAACAAAAATAAAAACAACTAAAAATAAATTAAAATAAAATAAATTAGAAAAAAAACACATACCTTTTAATATGATGAAGATTTAGAACACCAAATCTTGCTAGAGATTGAAGGTGAAAGTCTTGAAGGATTGAGGGCAAAAAAATGAAAATTCTGAGGTGAAAAACGGAGGAGAAGCGAAGCGGCGGGGGCTGGAGCTTATAGGGCAGTTTTACCGACGGACTCACCGACGGAATTAATATCCGTTGGTAAAAGGTAAAAAATTCCGTCGGTAACAGGTCAAAAATACGTCGGTATTTTTTGAATTTCGCCACGATTGTGGCATTTTGTTGTAAATATTTTCGAACTCTCTGTGAGATACCGACGAATGGTTTTCCATCGGTATGGACGTCGGTGATTGTGGTATTTTGTTGTAAATATTTTCGAACTCTCTGTGAGATACCGACGAATGGGTTGTCGTCGGCATGTACGTCGGTAATTGTGCCATTTTGTTGTAAATATTTTCGAACTCTCTGTGAGATACCGACGGATGGGTGTCCGTCGGTATGGACGTCTGTAAGTTTGCTTTATGCAGGAAAGGTTGTCTTTGTATTGCCTGTTTACCTTCCTGCAATAACTTAACTGATAAATTGTCCATCACATAAAACAATAACCACATTGCTTAAACAATAAATATTTTGTTTTACAAAATACATCATCAATAATCTAAATTACATGAGACAAATGTTTTTACATAGGGCTTCATTTTCATAATTAGTCGGAATTTTCTTCTTCTTCCTCATCAATTGAATTGTCATCATCTTCATCGCAATCTTCAATATGGATATCATCTTCTTAATCGACATTTGCTTGTCCGCTAGAGCTGAGAACAACATTTAACTCCTCTCTGTCAATATCAACAAGACTATCATCGAGAACTCGAAAATTTGAATTTTCTTCCAATTCAATCGAAGGAGCAACTCGATATGGTTCAACCAACTCACGAACTTGAAAGACTTCATCTCGCACACTTGTGTCTTCGCTCTCATCCTGAACAACCTCGACACGACCCCGTGGTTTCGTTTTTAAAACGGACAACCAATCAACTCTTGATCGATCCTTTCTAAATGAAGGGGTGTATATGTAATAAACTTGTTGACATTGCTTTGCGAAAACAAAGACATCGTTTATGTTCCGGAGTCTAGCTTTTGAGTTGATTTCGACCAGACCATGGTGCGGATCAACTCTGATTCCTCTGTCCGTCGTGTCATACCAATAGCATTTGAATAAAAACACTTTATTCTGCTCACTATGATATTGCAGTTCGACGACCTCTTCTAATCTACCATAGTAGTCAACTTCTAACTGGCTACTTGTGGATCCCTTAACACAAACACCGCAGTTGTATGTCTTTCTTCCTTGCCCGTATTCTTCAGTATGGAAAACATATCCATTGACAAAATACCCGTTGTAGCACTTAACTTTTCTTTCAGGGCCGAGGCTTAGTGAAGACAATGACTTGGGCGCACTCCTTCCCATTTGATAAACCTTGTAAATATATGTAATTAAATGTACATCAATACACGGTAAATGAACGAGAATCTCGTAATGACATGCATACGTTAGAATGAGTTTGTGATAGTGCTTACATGTGTTCTGAACCATGTGGCAAATTGTTCATCTTGTAATTGAAAGATCTGGGATTCGGTCAGCTGCGAGTTATTGGAGAGCAAATATTGTCGATGTTGCCTGCAAGTGATAATGAGTGTATGATATTACAATATATAATTAACAGTATATTACTGACAAAGTTTAATTAGTATTACACATATATAGACTTACTGAATAAATGGTCTCAGCTCATCACAGTTAAATAGAACATAGTTGTGTGCTTGTTTGAATTCTATTTCCGACAAATATCTTCCTCTTACGGCATTTTTAGGTGTGGGTCGTCCAGTATTGGAGAATATTGACAAGTTCCCACTGGAAGGCACTTCACCGCCATCGTCATGCCGTGGAACGCGATTGATTCTTGTTCTCAGATGAGGTTCGAAATAGTACGAGATAAATGTTGATATCTCTTCAACAATATAGGCCTCAGATATCGAAGCCTCAACATGCGCCTTGTTCTTAACCTTTTTTTTTAGATTAAACAAGTACCTGCATTGAAGTACAATTCAAGTATTTTCAAATAAGAAAAACATAGAAAATACTTTAAGATATGAATTCCATTGCAACTGTAATATCTCACCGTTCGAATGGGTACATCCATCTATACTGGACCGGTCCTCCAGCTTTTGCCTCGAACGGTAGATGTATAGGGAGATGCTCCATTGAGTCAAAAAATGAAGGAGGGAATATCATCTCAAGTTTGCATAGTGTCTCGATGATATTCGTTTGAAGCATCTCAATGTGCTCAACATTCATCTTGCTGGAGCATATATCTCTGAAGAAATGACTGATCTCCGTTAGTGCATCCCATATTCCCTTTGGCAACAAATCACGAAAAGCTAATGGGATGAGTGTTTGCATAAACACGTGGCAGTCATGGCTCTTCATTCCATACAATCTGCAGTCCTCTATGTTAACAAGCCTTGATATGTTCGATGCATGTCCATCCGGGAAACGCAGACTCTTAAGCCATTTGTAGACTAGCAGTTGTGCGTTTTTCTCTAACACGAAGCTTGCCCTTGGTTTTGCAACCCGTGACTCGTCATAAACCAACTCCATATTTTTACGGTTACAGTATAAAGCTATATCCAATCTAGCCTTCATGTTGTCCTTTGTCTTCCCCTTCACATCCATGACGGTGTTGAAAATATTCTCAAACACGTTCTTTTCGATGTGCATGACGTCAAGGTTATGGCGGAGAAGATTAGTCTTCCAATACGGAAGCTCCCAAAAGATACTTCGCTTTACCCAATTATGGGTCAAACCAAAACCAGGAAACTTTTGCTTACCTGATTGAAGGCCAAACACAATGTCACCGTACTCTGATACAACATGATGCAATTCTTCACCAGAAAGACGCGGGGATGCAACATCTTTTTCAACTCTACCAACAAAGAAATCTTTTCTGTTCTTTCTGAACCTGTGATTAAGTGGCAAGAAGCGACGGTGACAGTCAAAAAAAGAAGCTTTACCTCCGTTTGCTAGCGTGAATGCCTTGTTGTTTTCCATGCAGTATGGACATGCGAGTTTCCCATGCGTGCTCCAACCAGAAAGCATTCCATAAGCTGGAAAATCACTGATAGTCCACATCAAAGCCGCCCTCATAAGGAAATTTTGTTTCCTCGATATATCATAAGTCAGAGATCCGGAGGACCACAACTGCGCCAGCTCATCTATCAACGGTCGAAGACAAACATCTATATTCCGCCCCGGGCTGCTTGGACCGGGTATGACAGTAGATAGAAACATGAACTCCGGCCTCATACACATTCCCGGTGGCAAGTTATAAACTGTGAGAATGACCGGCCAACAAGAATAGGGAGCAGCAAATGACCCAAATGGGTTGAACCCGTCTGTACACAACCCAAGTCGAACATTCCTTGATTCAGCAGAAAAGTCAGGATGAACACTGTTAAAGCGTTTCCACGCTTCGCCGTCAGAAGGATGCACCATCACACCATCAACGACATCGTGTGTTTGGTGCCATGTCATGTGCTCAGCAGTCCTTGGTGACATAAATAACCTCTGCAGTCTAGGTGTGATCGGGAAATATCTAAGTTTTTTATATGCCACTAGAGTCTTCCCCCTGCCAGTTCTGGGTTTGTAACGGGAATGCCCGCATGTCATGCACTCGGTCATCTCAGCATTTTCAAGGTAGTATAACATGCAGAAGTTAGGGCACATGTCAATTTTCTGGTATCCTAAACCGAGGGGTTTCATCATGGACTTCGCAGCATAGAAGTTCTCTTTGAGCCTGTTCCCTTCTGGTAAAATGCTTCTTGCCCAATCAATAATTTTGTCATACCCGGCCTCACTCAACCCGTGATCTGACTTGATGGTGAACACCTGTGCCACAGCCGATAATTTACTGTGGTTTGTGCAGCCATCCCATAATGGTTCGTCAGAATCTTTCAACAAATCAAAAAACCTAGCTGCCTCTGCATTAGGTTCTTCTTCTACGATTGGACATTGATTGACATTATCTTGATTCATTCTCATTGCATCCATAACCATGTTTCTGTAAGGATTAGTGTTGTCATTTGCCGCTTCATGCACGTTGCTAGCACTAGAAGTTGACCCAACCACCGTTTCTCCCATTCTCCTATTACTAACAAATACCTCTCCATGTGCATACCAACACTCGTAATCCTCCACAAACCCTTTGTGTAGAAGATGCATCATTACAACATCTGGATGCAGATACTTTTTATTTTGACACTTCCTGCATGGACACCTAATACCGCCTCCAGTAAAATTTCTGGGAATAGATGTTGCGAAATTAATAAAACCCTGAACCCCGTTACAATAATCCATCCTCCGCAATCCTTGGGGTGAATCTAGATACATCCATGAACGATCATCCATGACTTCTATCGAACCTCTATAAAAAGGACCCATTAAGCAAGCTCTTAATTATTTCAAAACATAACATGTAATTCGGTAATTCTACAAATTAAGTTTTAACAATTTTCAAACAAATACAATCTTACAAAATCTAAAACAAACCATAACAAGTATAAAATTATACATTCATATACTACAAGTTTGTTTGAGAAATAACAATAAAACATGTACATCTACTAAAAAAAATACATATACTAAAAAAACAATAAAATTGACATTTAAATGTTAAAATTTTAAAAGATAGAATTACTTACAAAAAATGATAAAATCCGTCGATAAATCAGAACACGGATGTTGTGACCACAAAACTTCAAGAAATACAACTTGTTGTGCTGAGATGAGGAAGATTTTTGTTTTGGGGCGAGGGGGGGCTGGTTATTTGCAGATGGGGAGGGTTAGGATTAGGAAGAAGAAGGAGAAATGGGGGAGGAGAGTGTCGGCAGAGTGGCCATATATTCACTTTTGTCGACGGCCTTGCCGACGGTTTTATTCCTTCGGTAAATACGTCGGCGAAATCATCGGTAATTCTAACGGGCAATCGACACGTCACCGCACGAACCTGTTATTCAAATCCCTCGATGATTCTGTCAGTATTTTTAACGGTGCACCAGTCATGTCACCGGTACGGGTCTGGCATTTCAAATCCGTCGGTGATTGCGTCGGTATTTTTGACGGTGAACAGGTCCCATCACGCGTGTGGCTCCCCGCTTTTAAGGCCGTCGGTGATGCTGTCGGAAAAATCACCTGCCAAAACCTTCGTGCCACCTACCCGCCCTTTTTTCATTAATTCTGAATTTTCTGTCGGTAATTCGGTCGGAAATTACCGACGGTTTAGTTCGTCGGTAATTACCGACCGATTTACTTCATGACAATTGGCCGTCGGTGATTTCGACCGAAAAATACCGACAGAAAAATATATGTCGGTGATTCCGTTGGTATTTAGCGAATTTCTTGTAGTGAGATTAGTTATATCTCACAAGTAGTTTAAAAATAAAAAATATATATTAAATAATTGATTAATCTCTTGATTCTAACAGTCAAACTTATTCTTTCTAGATAAAATGACTAATAGTGTAACATCCCAATAATTTAATATCCTTTGAACTTCCTTAAGACTTGAACTCTGGAAAATGGGGTGAATTTGTGTTTTTTTTTAAGAAACATATCAGTATTGTCGTGGGGGTGACAGCAACGACGGAGGCTTTTTCCGTTTCTCCTATGTGAGGTGTTGTGTGTTGAGAAGAGTTTTTGGATTTAATCATAAAACTATGATTAATGTTTAGGAGTTGCCACCTAGTATTATGGTTATTAGGATGAACCTATAGTCTGCGAGAGTCTGGGTAAGGGACTGGTTATGCAAAGGGAAGACGCATCACCCCTAGTGCACCCTACCGAAGGTTGTGCAAAGGGAAGTCTGGATAAGTTGCATTGTTGTTTGATTGTTTTTTTTTCTAAGTCAGGTTTCTATTTGTTGGTCTTTTCTAAGGTTTAAGGCAGATCTATGTTTATGAAAAAGTCTCTACATTATTGGGTTAAATCTTAACTCTTCTAAATTCTGAATTTTAGCATCACATTTATTTACACCTTGTATCTTTAATACCTAAAGAATTACTTTATCATGTAATTTTGCACCTTATAGATATTAAAGTCTAATGAATAATCATAAACTGGTTATGATATCTTTTTTGCATTTTTAAATGTGAACAAGATGCAATTTTTATTTTTATGAAGATATGCTTGGAAAATTTTTAGGATTTGGCCATATGCATAAAAAAAAAAATTTGTTTGTTTTAGAAAAGAGAAATTAATTTAAAATATTTTGAGATTTTTTGAAAATATTTTGAATTTATTTTGAAATATTTAAGAGAAAACAAGGTATTTTAATACTGGATTTGTATTTTACAGTGGAAATATATAACCCGATATTATGCAAAATGGATAGAAAAATATTTGAGAAAATCATAATTTTTTTAAAATGATTTGAAATTTTTTAAATGGGGGCCGGGCAAGATCCAACCCAGCCATTTAGGCTCGACCAGAACTAGCCCAGCCCAAAGTAGGAAGCTAATTATTTTGGTCGCTGCATGCAGCGACTGCAGCATTGAGCACAGGGACGGGTGATGCAAGGCAATGGAGAACCACATGAGGTGGTGAGGGTCCGTGGTCGTGCTGGTGGAGAGGACGGTGTCTTCGCTGGTGGTTGCAACGGTGGAGGCCGACGTTGGTCACAGCGAGAAGAAAAAAAGGATAAGAAAATCTGCAAGAGAGAGAGAAGTTGTGCAACCACCATGTGAGATGGTTTGATGGCTTCTTGTGATGGAGATGATGGTGGGAAGACCAGTGATGAGAGTGGTGGTGGTTGAAGGTCACAGCAGAGAGAGAAAGGACTGGTTGTAGGAAACCTGAGCGGGGAAGGCTGGTTTTCTACCAACTTTGCGTTCGATTTTCCCCTCTATCAGGCCATCAAATCCACCTCTATTTATAGCAGGTGGAAGAGGGCAATCTTGTCTACACTAGGTAAAAATTTCAGCCCTTGATTCAGTTGGAAAGGATCCCAACCGTTGGCTCAAAGTAGGCATGGTGCACTGTCAAATCTGCAGTTGCAAGCTGCCTGAGGTGGCCTCTTTAGGCCGGCGCCGGTGTTGATGGGCTGTCATTCAACCTGAAAAAGCCATATGGGATTGTAGAGAAAGTGCAGAGGATCTTTTTCGTGCAAGATTTGTCAAATTCGATGGATGTTAGATGCGTTAAATGCACCTACAAAGTAGGTAAACGGACCAGCTTTTCCAGGTAAAAGGAGAAGATAATGAACAGCAACCAGACGACGCATATCTGGTTCTCTCCTTTTTTTATATACATATTCAAAACGGTGCCGTTTTGGATTGAATTAGGGATTTTAACTAACCCCAAAACTTCAATTTTCTTGCAATTTTGCTCTTGATTTCAATCAATTAATTTGGAAAAAATTAAATTTTGTCTCTTAAAATTTCAATATTATCAATTATGCCCAAATTTGACTCCCAAACTTAATTTTTCACCAACTAAGCCCCAAATAAAATTAAGTTGACCCATTTAAAGTATAATTAAGTCATTGCACTTAATTAAATCCTTCAATTGGACCCAAATTAATTCTTAAACATAATTAAAATTTAATTTGACCCATGATTAAATCAAATTGGCCTATTAAAAATTTAATTATGTCCTTGGACTTAATTTTTATGCAAATTCATCCAATAATCATTTAATTTGACCTTGAATTTGCATTTTTCTTTATTTTTGGTGTAATGGGGTACAATTAGGCCTTGAATTTCCTCTAAAATTGCTGCTTAATTCCTCAGCCTACTTCCTCCACGTTGTCAGCCTTTATTATTATTATTTTGATTTTTATTTTGAAAAAAAATTAATTTTTAGAGAATTACCCAGAATTAGGTTATAACAAGTATCATGTTTCAATCTATATATTATTTAAGAGTACTTTACGAAAATTTCGATAGAAGTTCCATTTATTATGAACCATTCCCAAGTTATCGACTCTAGTGTGTGTATCACAATTTCAACACTGTCCAAACTTTTTAGACCTTAACCAATCACATTTTTAGTTCAGAATAGAATTCATCTATAATTCCAAATTCTCCATTTCAAAATTCACATTTAATTGTAGCATACACTATTTACAATATGTGACACGACCAAAATATAAATATATTATGAACTAATTACATACAATATTCATTTAATAAACCTAGGGTCTGTTTGATGTCATATTACAAACATAATAAAAAAATATTAATAATTAAGTTATAAATATCCTTAGTATTGGTTTCATGTATATGCAATTTATTCTAAAAATCACATTACAAAAAATAGCCAACATATTAAAAATTACATCATCGTCACCTAAACAAACAAAAAAATGATATAAGTATATCTAAATTTCATAACATAAGATCTACTATTCTGTCCGAGTCTATGATAAACTTGAAAAATAAAATTATTTTTATAACATAAGAACATATTGTAACAAATACTTACTAAACAAACACACATACACACACACACACACACATATCAATGATATAAGTATATCTAAATTTCACTAACATTTTGAATAAACATCAATCTATGACAGATTCCACTTTAATACAGTTCCATCCATCTTTTGATGAACTTTTATTTCGTCATTGTACTCATTTAACTATCATTGTCACATCATGGAAACTCTTATTCACAACACATTTGATTCATATTAAGAATCATTTCCTCAAAACCCCTTTAATTCATATAATTATATATGCATATTCCACGATCATATCTTGTTCACACCACTGTTTCAATTCATATTACATTTAAATTTAACATATATCTTGTAACCATTTAAATTTATTTTGATTATATACATGTGTTTTCACAACACATGATTTGCCATTAAAAACTTCTTGTGCGATTAATTGCTTAATTTAATATCTCAAAATCTATAATTATTACCTCGTCTGATTTTCTTTTTCATGTAACCCATGTTATTATCCTTCACACTATTTTGACTCATTTTCATAAGATCTAAGGCTGACATTTTACTTCGACTTGTGATTTCTAATGGAAAACTTCTTGATTAATGAAATTTCAAGTGAGCTTTTTTAATACAAACCCTATCCACATTTCATCTAGTCATTTACAACATAAAACTTGCATGAATTCTGATATCATCATCACATAAGCAACTTTATGTAACAACCTAAACTTTTAAAATACATTTCAAACAACTCCCTCGACATGGATCATTGAAGTCCCTGGAATATTATTGTTTTGATATTGATAATTTGGCTTCGTCCAACATTTCATTACCAATTTGATGAGTCGTTAACACAAATATTATTTGTTAACCACAAGACCACTAGCCAAATCACGTATATCCTAGTCATTAATGCAACTCACATCACCAGCTCCATTATGGACAGTTAATTCATCTTTTCAATCAATTTTATGTTCTTATTAAACCATCTTGCCAAGTCATATATGTTTTGGTCATCAACCGAACTAATATCACTAGTCCATTACTAGGTAACTAGTTTATACATATTAATATTCAAGTACAAACAACTACATCATGACCCTTTTACCAATAAAGAATCAACATTTAATTACTAAGGCATAATCACATTTGTAGATGACAACCATCATATTTCATCTTTATTGAATCATTATCAACCCAGCAATCAGTTACTTGACGCCTTTAGATCACTTTAATACAACTAATTAATCATGATCGTTCTTGTTATTCACATCATATCTTTATAGGTAACACATTTAAAGAAAATACAATTTAACAAGAATTTAAGAATATTTTATAAATAGGGCAAGATGCAAGGCACCTACCTGGAGCTTGTGTACGTGTTGTTGTTTCATGTTGATGTCCAGTCCCCATAGCCTCCCCTGTACCATCAAGGATTCAATTATCATCAATAATACAACCAGCATCATGACTTCATTTAAATTCTTATTCAACAATTACTTTTAAGCCAATAGCAAGGACAATCCTTAAAATCACATACCCTTATACATTTTCATGTTCACATCTATTCTTGTAAATTCATATGTTAAAACCCTCACTCAACAACAATTTCAAGAATAGATTAGAAATTATCTAATTCTGGTTGCTTTAGCCTAACCAACACTAAACATTATCCAGTGTTTTATTCATAATTGAAGTTGTAAAACTCAATTTTTAGCATGGTTTGTCTCTATGGAAAGATAAGAGATATAGCTATAGCTTTCGTGAAGAAAGAAGCACCTAATTTTTCCATTTACAAATATAAAATCACTCATTATAGTAGCATCAAAAATTTGTCCAATATTGTATCGGTTTGAACTTATGGGGTTCGTATATGGGGTTATATCACTCCAAATTAATCAAGACTAGTTTAATTTGAAAGATAACATCGGTCGCACGTCAAATCCGCGCGGCATCGGCTGGTGATTTTTCTTTATGCGTTTGCTTGAATTGGTTGGTTCGTTGGAGTCGCCACCTAGTAATGTATTGAGGGCTACTAGGAAATCGGATGTACTGGTCTTGTCATAGATTCACGGGTAAGGGACTGGTTGTGGTTAAGGAAGATATTAGCACCCCTAACACACCCTACCTAAGGTAAGCTGCTTCGTGACTTTGACGTGTTAAAGAAGTTTTAAAATTTTGTCTTTTCATCGGATGTTAGAAATACAACTTACGTATAAGTTAATAATTCTAGACCGTGAGCAAATCAAAATATTAAATTCTTCTTTATTCTTTGCAATTTTATCATAAATAAAAAAAACATCCATAAAAAACATACAAACACACATACACTTTCACTATATTTTTTTATTTTCTTTTCCTTTCTTTTCTTTTCCTTTTCTTTTTTTGCTTCCATATTTACAAAATACAAAAACTCAAAACTAAACAAATATTACATTAAACAAAAATTACATTAAACAATTCTAAAATTACAAAAATGACCCAAACAACCCGGAACAGTGTCAGGCCGACCTCTGGAGCTGCTGGAATAGTGGTGGGGCGTTGTTCCACGAGCCATCACCACTGACGACGCGTGAATTCGCGCGCCGCCACTGATTAAGGTGGCAGAAACCGGTGGATCGGAAACCTCTTCCTCTTCTCTATCTCCCTGCGTTGGCGGTGACCTGCAACAACAACAAAAACGCAACCACCAGTTGATTTTAGTTTTTATTTCCTTTGTTTTTGAAATCTGCTTCGGGTTTTTTTTCTTCTTTTTGTCAGATCTGCTTCTCATTCTCTTCCTCTCGGTTTCGAATCTGCTTCTTTCTATAGATCGGTCTGTTATATGTTTCTTCTTCTTCTCCAATGGAAGATCTGATGTGGAGGACCCAACATTGTGAGTAAGGAGGCGGCGTTGCTGCTATAGCCTGCGGTCGTGTCTGTGCAGCTGCCAGTGCCGATTCGGGTCTTGGTGAGGATGAGGACCTGCAGGCTGCTAGGCTGAGACAGGAGCAACTAAAGAATACAGTGAGGGCTGCCGCTGTGTTTGGTCAAGAGATGAAAGGAGCGGCGGCTGGCTTCTGTCAGATGGAGCTGGAAATGGCTGGGACTATGGAGGCAACGGCCGGCCTCTGTTTCTGGGGGAATCGAGAGAGGGAAAGGTTTGTCGTGGCCTTGTGACCAGGGGAGCTGGTTCGTGGCTGTTGTGGTTTGGTTTCAAAGAGAGGGGGAAACTATGAAGATGGAGGCACGACTGAAGGTTGAAGATGAGAAGGAAAAAAAGGGGGGACAACTGCGTTTTGGCTGAGGTTTGAGGGGTCTGTAGGATAAAAAATTTCAAGCGGGGGGGGGAGGGGTGGCAAGCTTGGTAGAGATGGATTTTAGGGTTAGGTTTCCTCTTCTTTTTGTATTTTTTTCTTTCAAAATTGCCCCCACTTATGCAAGTGTTGGAAACTACTATTTATAGGCAAATATGTTGCTAGGTCTCCCAACTTGGTCCCTCAACTTTTCTTTTTTGTAAATTTTAATTTTTCTTATTTTTTTGTATTTTTTTGAAAACGAGCAATATGAACGTCAACTCGATGAGGAAAATCAATGATTTTAAAAATGACACGTGAAAAGTCGAACGCGTTCGAAAGACCCTTAAAAATTTAAATTCTTTTTTAGACGACGTTGAAAATGCTAAAATGATGAAAATATATTAAAAAAACATATGTTTTGGATTTTCGTTGTTTTTCTTTTTTTTTTGGATTTTTCTGAAAATTTATCAAAACGTAGGTAAAAAATTGGGTAGCAACAGATGCCCCCTCTTTACAATGCTTACGAAGCAAAACTCATCAATGTTTTGCATAGTAAGCTTTGTAAAGAAAAACTTGTCTTCCTAACTTGTTAAATCCACTCATCTAAAGACCTTACTCTTCCTAACTTGACTCCAAAAAATATATGTAGCTCGGTCAACCTGAAATCCCATCTGGCGATTCCCTTTAAGCAAAGCTACATGAGATCCCATCTGGCGACCTCATTCAACTGGAACTAAAAAAATATGGGTAGCTCGATCAACCTGAAATCCCATCTGGCGATTCCCTTTAACCAAAGCCACCTGAGGTCCCATCTGGTGACCTCATTCAATTGGAACTAAAAAATGTGTGTAGCTCGATCAACCTGAAATCCCATTTAGCGATTCCCTTTAACCAAAGCCGCCCGAGGTCCCATTTAACGACCTCATTCAACTAGAACTAAAAAATATGTGTAGCTCGGTCAACCTGAAATCCCATCTGGCGATTCCCTTTAAGCAAAGCTACATGAGATCCCATCTGGCGACCTCATTCAACTGGAACTAAAAAATATGGGTAGCTCGATCAACCTGAAATCCCATTTGGCGATTCCCTTTAACCAAAGCCACCTGAGGTCCCATCTGGTGACCTCATTCAATTGGAACTAAAAAATGTGTGTAGCTTGGTCAACCTGAAATCCCATCTGACGATTCCCTTTAACCAAAGCTACATGAGATCTCATCTGGTGACCTCATTCAACTGGAACTAAAAAAATATAGGTAACTCAATCAACCTGAAATCCCATCTGGCGATTCCCTTTAACCAAAGCCACCTGAGGTCCCATCTGGTGACCTCATTCAAGTGGAACTAAATAATGTGTGTAGCTCGGTCAACCTAAAATCGCATCTGGTGATTCGCTTTAACTAAAGCTACTTGAGATCCCATCTAGCGACCTCATTCAACTGGAACTAAAAAAATATAGGTAGCTTGGTCAACCTGAAATCCTATCTGGCAATTCCCTTTAACCAAAGTCACCTGAGATCCCATCTGGCAACCTCATTCAACTGGAACTAAAAAATATGGGTAGCTTAGTCAACCTGAAATCCCATCTAGCAATTCCCTTTAACCAAAGCTATATGAGATCCCATCTAGCAACCTCATTAAACCAAAACCAAAAAAATATGTGTAACTCGATCAACCTGAAATCCCATCTGGTGATTCCCTTTAACCAAAGCTACATGAGATCCCATCTAGTGACCTCATTCAACTGGAACTAAAAAATAGATGTAGCTCGATCAACCTGAAATCCCATCTGGTGATTCCCTTTAACCAAAGCTACATGAGATCCCATCTGGCGACCTCATTTAACCAAAACAAAAGAATGTGTAAAAAACGGTCTCATTGTAATGGGTGACCTACCCAGGTGGAAAGAATATGAAAAATGGTCTCATCATGATGGGTGACCTACCCAAATAGAAAGAATATGAACTGCAGTCTCATTGTAATGGGTGACCTACCCGGGTGGAAAAAATGTGAATTGCGGTCTCATTGTAATGGGTGACCTACCCAAATGGAAAAAATATAAAAAACAGTCTCATTATGATGTGTGACCTACCCAAAGAAAAAAGAAAGAAAGAGTGGTCTCATTGTAATGGGTGACGTACCCAAGTGGAAGAATGGCCTCATTGTAATGGGTGACCTACCCAGGTAAAAAAAACATAGAGCATTGGTCGCGTTGTAATGGGTGACCTACCCATAAAATATTGGCGAGGGCTCAAAGGCGCACTCGAAATGAGGTAGGTTAGAAAACGCACTACTTGAAAAGTGAGGGCTCAAAGGCGCACTCGAAATGAGGTACTCGAGAAGTGAGGGCTCAAAGGCGCACTCAAAATGAGGTAGGGTTAGAAAACGCACTACCCGAAAAATGAGGGCTCAAAGGCATACTCGAAATAAGGTAGGGTTAGAAAACGCACTACCCGAGAAGTGAGGGCTTAAAGGCGCTCTTAAAAGGAGTGAGGGTTAGAAAACGCACTACCCGAAATGATGGCTCAAAGGCGCCCACAAAAAGAGGTGAGGGCTCAAAGACGCACTCAAAATGAGGTAGGGTTAGAAAACACACTACCCAAGAGATGATGATGAAACACCAATTTGACAATGTTGAAAGCAATGCATTATGGTCACTATGCATGTATACTTACCTGAGAAAAAATAGGTCCCCCTTTCTTCATGGTGTCTTTCTTTTCTCAAAAGTTGGAGTGCTAGTAGTAAACTTTGATGGCTTTTTCGCTCTTGCTTGAATCATCTCTTGTGATCTTGACCTCTAAGAAGGACTTGATATCATCATACTTCTTTGTCCTCTGCCCTTTATCTCAAGGGTTGCCAATTTAGCCTGGCAGTTTCTTAGAAAGGGAATCATGAAGCCAGCCCTACCAGATATTTTTTTATTGCTCCCCAGCTTGATCATGCCCCCAAGTGTTCAATTTGGGTTTGGGGATGAGGATATGTGAGGGAAGGTTTTACAAGGCGTTTTCTTCCATGCAGAATTTTTGGAATTCCAAAGCTATTCCAGACATGGAAATCATTTTGACATCGATTCAAAGTGAACTCATTCTGAAGAAATTCAAGTGATTCCTATGGAGAGGTTATCAGAGGTGATGAAAACCTTTTGTTTTGCTTTTGGTGAAAAATACGAAGTGACATTTGGTTGGTCAAATATGGTTCAAATTTCAATTTGAGAGTTTCAAAGATCCAGTCTTGAAAGTATTTATTTTATTTACATGAATAATGATTTGGTTCATATGAGAAAGCATTGCCTACCGATCCAGATTGCTTGTCTTTGATCAAAAAGGGCTTGATTAGGCACGTAATGTAAGCTTGGGCTTTTGGTTGTGAAGAAAATGATATTTTTAGGCTCAAAAGGTGTTTAAGGGATTTCGAAACTAAGGATCACTTGTACTTGTTTCTTGACCTTTTATCCTTTGAATGTCTTTCGAAAATTGTCTATCGTGCCCCTTAGTGATGGGCTTGGGCTATTTCTCTTTGCTTTTGTTTTCTTCATATGGTTTTGAGCATCATCGTATTGTTTTTTTTTTTTATGCTCAAAACTTTTGGATCCTTTGGATTTTTCTTCATGCCCCCTAGCTTTGTTTGGGCACCTTTGATGATTGAGAATTTTCTTTTATGCCCCCTAGTATTGCTTGGGCATTTTCGATCATTGAGGTTTTCTCTATGTCATCGCACTTGCCCCCAATATGGGGTGTGATCTTAGCCAAGGTTATTTATCTCAAGAAAGCATTAGGCACAAAAGGGGACTGCAAATGATATATTTTAGCCTCATGAAAATATTATCAAAGATGGTCTTTCTTCATTTCAAACTCATGCATTTAAGATCGGTAAGCCTTGCTTTCATGCGAGTATGCAATGATTTCTCATTATTCATTCAAATAAAACTCAGCTTTTGAGTCACTTCTTTTTGTTTTTTTTTTTTGGTTTTCTAGGTGTATGGTTACCTTTCTAAGGAATCACCTGAATTTCCAGAACTCGTTTGTTTTGGACAAACATCAACATGATTTTGTTTTGTACTAAACTTTGAATTCCCAAAAATCCTTGTGAACATGTGCGATCATGCATAGTTTTGGAAGAAAGGGAAACACACCTAAAGATTCTTGGTGTGATGGTTTCATGCTTAAAGGTTATGCTCAATGTGTTATTTGCATGAAACAACAACAAAAATGAAGGTATGTTATAAACACATGATCTTATTAACAAGAAAGGCTCATTTGACAAGGAAAGTGTTGTGGAATTTTGAGCCAAGTTATCAACAAAAAACTGGAACAGGTTGAAACAAAATCAAGAAGTTCTGCAGGCATGATCAAACAGAGGCATTTTTTGTAACAACCCTAATGTTTCTATTAGTTTATTCATTAATCTCTCCCCCTATAAAGGGTAGATGAAGCAAATTTTTTTCTTTTTTTTACTCGCTGAAATTTCGGCAGAGTCTCCTCTATACCGGGAGATCCCAAGTTATCGACAATGTACCTACACACATTTTTAATCACATCTCATCCACAATCACATCCATGTTTAGTACAATCAACTGCATAACTCATTCTAGATTATGCTCAGGACCATATTCATTCCCAAACTCCATCTTACATCACATACACAAGTTAATAATTAAAAGAGCCAATTTCAACACGAAATTTCATATATATATATATATATATATATATACACACACACACACACAACACAGTTTAATATTCTAACATAGTCTAGTACATTCTAATATCCCAAGCATAGGTTGGTACATTTAATATTTCAGAAACAAAATATTATGAATAGAATATTCCATATAGGTTACATGTTTATTGCATGACAAAATTACACCACAAATCCCTAAGTTCTTAACTTATACAAAAAGGGATCAAAGGACTTTAAATCTATTCGTGACGTGAATGGGAGGGACTGCAAAAATATAAATTTTCCATATAATTAAAAACAAATGATTAAAATACAAGCAATTTACAGAATAAAATTAAACAACATATATATCTACTTAAATCATATAAGATTCTAAATACAACCACAAACCCCTTTTAATGGTTATATAAGAACTCTTTATTCTACTTCTTCTTCTTTTTTTCCTGTAAACTACTTCTTCCCCCCTTCATCAAAAAGACTATTGCTGACACCAATGACCTCCATTAGTGTCTTTAGTTGCCCGTCCTGGAACAACTAATTAGTTTCATGAAAATGCCGACACAAATGTAAATGT
The DNA here is from genome assembly GCA_964019445.1 of Populus tremula. NCBI lineage: Eukaryota > Viridiplantae > Streptophyta > Magnoliopsida > Malpighiales > Salicaceae > Populus > Populus tremula. The sequence continues at coordinate 27,065 of CAXHTJ010000997.1, forward strand.
TTGTGTCATTAACTATTTTTAAAACTAAAATAGTTAATCATTATTCCATATTACCTTGGGAGGTTCTCAGGTATGCCGATGTCAAAATTCTTGACATCATTAGCTTTCACCTTGGAAAGCTAATCAAGTTTATAAATTTTGTCGATATCGACGTCACGTGTCGATATCATTAACTATTCTGAAACTGAATAGTTAATCAAGTTTATAAGTTTTGCCGATATCGACGTCACGTGCCGATATCATTAACTATTCTGAAACCGAATAGGTAATCAAGTTTATAAGTTTTGCCGATATCGACGTCACGTGCCGATATCATTAACTATTCTGAAACCGGATAGTTAATCAAGTTTATAAATTTTGCCGATATCGACGTCACGTGTCGATATCATTAACTATTTTGAAATCGAATAGTTAATCAAGTTTATAAGTTTTGCTGACATCGACGTCACGTGCCGATATCATTAACTATTCTGAAACCGAATAGTTAATCAAGTTTATATTTTTCCTCTCACGTACCAGTAATGCCGATGTTATGCAGCTTGGTTAACATTATTAGCCTCCCATATCAGGGACAAACAATCAATACCAAAATTCCTTGTTACGATCTATTTCCTCCAAAAGAACCCATAAATTAAATCTAGTTCTCCGTTCCATTTTACTTTTTCATCATTTGACCTTTCCTTTCCCTTTTTTTTTCTCATCAATAAGCACCAATTTTTTATAGTTCAAAAGTTAGTTAAAATAATTATTAACTAGAGGAGATATAGGTACCAAGTACCTAACTGTTGTGGACGCTCGACTTGCGTTCCCCTGTGGTTGATGTACTCCTCCTGCAGTTCCTCCTGAAACCACAAACACCCATCATTATTCCATATTAATCCACATATCACACGCAACATCAACATTGAAAATAATATTCATTTCTCTTTTACCAAATCTTTTCTTTCTCATCACTTACATTCCCCATTATTATCCTTTAACTTTTCAGTTCATTAGTAGTCCAAGTGGACATCATAAATTCAATTTTTTATTACAATTTATTCTTTTTGAAGATCAAGACACACTTTATGAAAGGCAAGAAAACAAATTCTACCCTTTATATGGCTAAATTTCACTGTTTTATCAATTTGGCCGAATCTGCCAACAGGGGTGGCAGCTCGACCTCTCCTCAGTTTTTTATTTGTATCTGGAGTTCTAGGACTCCAAATTAGGCGAGGTCAGATTCGTTGGAAAGCTAACACTCCTAGCTACACTTATATGAGGGGAACCTCCCTGAATTTTGTAGTTTTCAGGTCCAAAATCCCCCAGGAAACAGGGCAACGAACCTGCCCTGTTTTGCTAATGGAGAAGGTATCTCCAATTCATCTTAAATCCCTGCTTCCTCATCAGTCACAGCCATGCCTTCCCTTTATTCATGGCATTCCCGTCTCATTTTATGTCCTCTTAAGGTCACTGGTACCAAATGAATAAATTAAGCACACATAAGTTCTCATTCCTCTCTGCAGTATCCAGCAGAGAATGTGGCCAAGGGAACCAAGAGTTCCCGATGATGATTTCTGTCAAATGGAGGGTTTCCTTCCAATCCCACCGGTCAGTTAGTAGATAAGTGTAATGAGAACAACATATCCAAAACTTAGCATGATCCAACGGTGGAGTCCTGAGATATGGCCACCGGAGTATTATTGGTTTTACTCCAAAATCTGCAGCTCTCTCTATCCGTTTTTCTCTCTTCTTTTTCTTTAAGGCACTTAGATTAATCTAATCCATTTAACCTCACTCATTTCTGCATTTTCCCAACATTTTATGTTAAAGAACCCTAATTCCCAATTCAAGAAAGGCATAAACTTCTAATCAAATTGAAGTTGATTTCATAGAAATTGGAATTAGAACTCCTTACTTGGATGGAAATCTAAACTTTACTTCACAAATTTTAGAAGAATCTTAGCCTTCTTCTCCTTGTATGTTGTCAACCACTTTTCCCCCTCTTCTCTTCACCAATTCTTCACTTTTCTTCTTGTTAATTCTTCCACCCGATTGTGTTCCTCCACTTAATAATTCCAAGGCTTATTTGGGTTTACTAATTTTAGGTGTTTACTCCAAGTTTTGATGAAAGAAAAATCTGAAATTTTCCCCCCTCCTTATTCTTATTATCAGCCGGCCATGGATGAGAGAAGGGATGGGTATTTATAGTCCCATCTCTTCTTAATTCCATTTTGGCCATATCTTTCACCTTTTTGTTTTAGTATTATTTTTTTATTATTATTATTTTGCTTTATTTTATATTATAACAACATTTGGAATTATTATAAACCTCCCCCTCTTTGTATACTTTATTCTCGGGCTTCACATTCTTCCCACCTAATAAAAATTTTGTCCCTGAAATTTAAATTGCATACCTGACTCAAGGAATAGGTGGGGGTATTTTTCCTTAATCTCTGATTCTCTCTCCCACGTTTCTTCCTCAATTTGTGATTTCCTCCACAACACTCTGACTAGTGATACTCTCTTATTCCTCAATGTTTTTTCACTCCGATCCATGATCTTGACTGGCCTGGTCTCGAGTGTCAAATCTTCTTTTACGTCTATAGGAATTGGAGGTAACACTTGGGAAGGATCCACTTCCGCCTTCCGTAATAGTGATACATGGAATACATTTTGAATCTTCTCTAGGTGTGCTGGTAGCTTCAAGCGGTAAGCAACCGGCCCTATCCTAGCTATCACCTCAAATGGGCCAATGTACCTCGGAGCAAGCTTTCCTTTCATTCCAAACCAAATGATGCCCTTCCATGGTGCCACCTTTAAGAATACTCTATCCCCTATTTGGAATTCTAAAGGTCTCCTTCGGTTATCTGAAGAACTCTTCTGTCTATCTTGGGCTTCCTTCATTCTTTGCCTGATCATCCTTACTTTATCAGTTGTTATTTGTACCATTTCAGGACCTAGGAGTTTCCTTTCTCCAATTTCATCCCAGCATATCGGAGTGTGACATTTTCTCCCATAAAGGGCTTCATATGGAGCCATCCCGATAGTAGCTTGGTAACTATTATTATACGTGAACTCTACCAACGGTAACAAGTCTTCCCAGTTTCCCCCGAACTCTAGCACACATGACCTTAAAGGTCTTCAAGTGTTTGGATAGTTCTTTCCGATTGGCCATCTGTTTGGGGGTGGAATGTCGTGCTCAAGTTCACCTCAGTTCCCAAAGCTCGTTGTAAGCATGGCCATAACCTCGAGGTAAATCTCGGGTCTCGATCTGACACCATTGATATGGGTACTCCGTGTAGTCTAATCACTTCGTTCACATATAATTTGGCTAACTTATCTACGGGTCCGTCATTTTGATGGGCAAGAATAGAGCCGACTTTGTCAGTCGATCTACCACTACCCATATAGCATCATTGCCCTTTTTCCCCTTTGGCAATCCGGTTACGAAGTCCATGGCTATATTTTCCCATTTCCATTCTGGAATTGGTAGTGGTTGTAATTCTCCTGCCGGCCTTTGATGTTCTATCTTCACCTGTTGACATATCCCACATCTTGACACATATTCTGCTATCTCTTTTTTCATATTTGGCCACCAGTAATACTCCCTGAGATCCCTATACATCTTGGTGCTCCCAGGATGGGTTGCAAACCGAGATTCATGAGCTTCCTTCAATATCTCACCCTTTAAGGTCTTATTCTCAGGTACGTAAACTCGTTTTCCCATCGCCACCAACCCTCCTGGCAACACTTGAAGGAATAACTCTTTGCCTTGCTTTATCTTTTCCTTGATTTTCCTTACACCCTCATCCGCCAACTGAACTTCTAAGACTTTATCTCGTAACACCGATCTGATCTTCATATGAGCTAGTAGTGACCCTTCAGGACCCACACTTAATTGTATTCCCATCCTTTTTAATTCCCTCACATTCCCTTGTTCCGAAGTTTCTGTATCACCCATCACTGCTTTCCCTTTTCGACTTAATGCATCTGCCACTACATTGGCTTTGCCAGGATGGTAATCAATTATGCAATCGTAGTCCTTTATCAATTCCACCCACCTCCTCTGCCGCATGTTTAATTCCTTTTGCGACATTAAATACTTCAAACTTTTATGGTCAGTGAAAATCTGCACTTGTGTTCCATACAAGTAATGTCTCCATACTCGTAAGGCAAATACTACTGCTGCAAGTTCCAAGTCATGGACCGGATAATTCACTTCATGCAGCTTTAGTTGTCTAAAAGCATATGCGATCACCTTCCCATTCTGCATCAATACGCATCCCAAACCCCTGCTGGAGGCATCACTGTAAACAATAAACCCTTCTGTTCTAGAAGGAAGGGCCAAAATGGGGGCTGATGTAAGCCTTCTTTTCAACTCCTGGAAACTCTCATCACATTCCTTTGACCAATTGAACCTTACTTCTTTACGAGTCAACTTGGTCAGAGGCGATGCTATTGTAGAAAATCCTTCAATAAACCTCCTATAATACCCTGCGAGGCCCAAGAAACTTCGAATTTCGGTCACATTTATGGGCTTCTCCCACTTTAGAACTGCCTCTACTTTTCCTGGATCCACACATATTCCTCCAGCTGAGATAACATGCCCCAAAAATGTCACCTCTTTGAGCCAGAACTCACATTTATCCAATTTCGCATACAATTTATTTTCTCTTAATATTTCTAATACCTTCCTCAAGTGCTTCTTGTGCTCCAGATAAGAGCTCGAATATACCAGTATATCATCAATAAACACTACCACACATTTATCCAAATAAAACTGGAACACTCGATTCATTAGATCCATAAATATTGCAGGGGCATTAGTTAACCCAAATGGCATTACTAAGAATTCATAATGGCCATAGCGAGTTCTGAAGGCAGTCTTTTGTATGTCTTGTTCTCTGATTCTTAATTGATGATACCCCGATCTTATATCTATCTTCGAGAATACTCTTGCACCCTTCAACTGATCAAACAGGTCATTTATCCATGGTAGCGGATACATATACTTTACCGTCACTTTGTTCAGTTGACGATAATCAATACATAACCTGAATGTACCATCCTTCTTCTTTACCGTCACTTTGTTCAGTTGACGATAATCAATACATAACCTGAATGTACCATCCTTCTTCTTTACAGATAACACCGGGGCTCCCCAAGGTGTATTGCTCGGCCGTATGAATCCTTTATCCAACAACTCCTGAAGCTGGATCTTCAATTCAGCTAGTTCAATAGGGGCCATTCTATAAGGGGACTGTGCTATAGGGTTGACTCCTGGAATAGTCTCAATGGAAACCTCAATTTCCCTGATCGGAGGTAGTCCTGGTAATTCCTCTGGAAACACGTCTGGAAATTCTTTTACAATAGGGATATTTGTTAATTCTATGCTTCCCTTCTTTAATTCTCTCACATGAGACAACCAGGTAGGGCATCCCTTTCTAATCAGTTTTTCGGCCGTCATGACCGAGATTATGGAGTTTGGAATTACCCTCCTCTCTCCCCTGAATACTACCTTTTTTCCACTCCCACTCACATCTTGGAGGTTTACAGTCTTTGTGAAACAATCTACTCGTGCTCTATGTCTACTCAACCAATCCATTCCCAGTATCAAGTCAAAATCATCTAATGCTAAAGGCATGAGATCTGCCTTTAGTTCTGCCCCCTCAATGTTTACAGTCTTTGTGAAACAATCTACTCGTGCTTTATGTCTACTCAACCAATCCATTCCCAGTATCAAGTCAAAATCATCTAATGCTAAAGGCATGAGATCTGCCTTTAGTTCTGCCCCTTCAATGTTTAGTATCACTCCCTTGTATACCTCATCAATGTTTATATTTTTTCCCAAAGGTGTACTAACTACCATTCCCACATTCAATCTACTTGGTAACACATTTAAATTTCTAGTAATTCGGTGGGCCACAAAAGAATGACTGGCCCTAGGATCAATTAAAGCATAGACTTGTATTAAACTCAATTGTAGTGTACCTGCTACAACATCTAGCATTGCCCCTATATCTTCCTGGGTCATGTGGTATATCCTGCCCCGAGTCCTTTCCTCCTGAAATCTGGGTCAGCCTTTGTTACCACTTGTCCCTGACTGAGTAGGTCGTACAGGCCGATCAACTGTCACCGACTGTTGCTGGCTTTGGGTAGCCATCCCCTGTCCATGTACTCCTTTAGTGACTATATGGACATTCTTTCTTTCTATGACCCGTTTCCCCACAATGGAAACAACCTCTTCCCAAATACTGGCAGTCCCTCCATCGATGCCCTTCCCCTTTACAAATATAGCATCTTCCTGGTGTGGCTGAACAATCCCCGGGATGTTTCTGATGACATCTCATGCATATCGGGTAGACAGGTCCTCTATGCTCCATGGAATCCCCTATAACACTTGCCCCTTGGCGAGTCTGACCTCCCACGGATCCCCCAACATTAACTCGTCTAACTCCTCCTGAACTCCCACCATGAACAAAACTCCCCCTTTTTTTCGGTAATGGCCCAAATGATGAGGCACTCTTTCCTTTCTTTGGAGGAGGATTCCTCCCTATAGGAGGTGTGAAATCTCTTCTTTTGAATCCCGTGGCCTGACTCTGTTCACTTGTTTGCCTTGTCGTGTCATTCATTACTCTGTCTATACCCTGAGCAGCTCTCACTAAATCTCGAATCGACTGAAACTACATAGCCACCAAAATTAATTTCAGCTCCTGCCTGTGTCCATCCCGAAACCGTTCCACTCGATGATGCTCAGTGGAAAGATGGGTGGTGGCAAAGATTGATAAATCCTGAAACCTCCTTTCATACTCCAAGACAGTCATATTCCCTTGTTTCAGATCCAGGAACTCCTGCTCTTTCTCTTTTCGGTGCTGCCAGGAGTAATACCGTTCCTCGAATTCTTCTCGAAAGTTTCCCCACCTCAAATCTTCTCCTGCCCTTCTTTCTCTAATGGTCTCCCACCAGGAGTGGGCACTCTCCATTAACAGCTGGGTCACACAATCTACTCGAGTTTCCTCTGGCACCTGCATCTGATCTATAACCCTTTCTACCTTCCTCAACCAATGCCCTGCTACTTCGGCGTCTTCTTCCCCTGAATAGGTCGTGCAACCCATTTCTCGCATGCCCTTCACCCATTGGACCAGGGTGATTACTCTTTCCGCCCGAGGAGTAGAATTGGATGCACCTGCATCCATCCCTGCTGCTACTACCTTGACCAATTGCTCGAGAAATATGGGGTTCGAATAGGGATTTAGGGTGACCGTTGATGTCACTGGCGGTGGCCTATCTTCTGATACTTGTCCACCCGGTGTTTCAGCTGGCGACACTTCTGTCCGAGAAGTGATAGGGTCACCCTGATGTCCCCCTGAATCTCCCCTCTATGAATGGGCTGTCGCCACAGATTGATGGGAGGCAGTGCCCATTAATGGGTCCCTTTCGGCTTCATCCTCAGAAAGTGAGTCATACTCTCTTCCTTGCACAGGGGACGGAATAGCCCTGGCGGCTTGCCGTGTACGAGCCATTCTGTAACATTTTTCCAAAATCATATTAGTATTTCAATCCCTAAAACTGCAACCAAATGCTCTGATACCAACTGTAACAACCCTAATTTTTCTACTAGTTTATTCGTTAATCTCTCCCCTTATAAAGGGTAGATGAAGCAAATTTTTTTTTTTTTACTCGCCGAAATTTCGGTAGAGTCTCCTCTAAACGAAAGCTAATCAAGTTTATAAGTTTTGCCGATATCGACGTCACGTGCCGATATCATTAACTATTCTGAAACCGAATAGGTAATCAAGTTTATAAGTTTTGCCGATATCGACGTCATGTGTCGATATCATTAACTATTCTGAAACCGAATAGTTAATCAAGTTTATAAGTTTTGTCGATATCGACGTCATGTGCCGATATCATTAACTATTCTGAAACCGAATAGTTAATCAAGTTTATATTTTTCCTCTCACGTACCAGTAATGCCTATCGCACGTGGCATGCGTCGCGGAAAAAATCTAGTGTTTCCATTTTAATAAAACATAAATGTAAATCTATCTATATCTATTTGGCAAATATGGGAATACAAGAAGATATTGTCTTTTGTGGGTGGAAAATGGAATGGGAGTTGCCGCCTATTATTTTGGTCACTAGGAACCCTAACTGGTCTTAGAGATCGAGTACGGGGACTGGTTGCGTAAAGGGAAGGTATTAGCACCCCAAATACGCCCTACCTAAGGTAAGCTGCATTGTTTTATTGTCTGATAAAATCTAAGATATTTTCGTGTTTTCCTAGTTGTTGGTATGGTTCAAGAAAAGTCCTCCTCGGTAAGGAGATCCTTATCTTAAAGGGTAAAATCCTAACCGTTCTAATGTCTATACAAAAAATGTATTTTTAATATTTGGAATACGTTTTACATATAAATTCGTAATCCCAAATGTTACAAGAAAACAAAATAATGTTTTTGTAGTTTTTGAAATATTGGCCTAGTTCTCATGGCTTGAATAAACTGGTTATTAAAGCCAAAATGCATGTTAATACATATATTATTTTTGAAATTTCTTTTATTGTATGAAAATATGATGTGATGATTTTTTCTTTATTTTGGAGAGACTAGGCCGTATTTTAAAACAAAAAATATTTTTTTGGAAAATATTTTTTTTTGATGTTTTAACGAAAATCAGGTATTTTAATACTGGGTTTGTATTCTTATGGTATAAAAATACAACCCAATATTAATCCACCCTAATAAAAATATGCAGCAAAATCAACAATATTTTTAAGGATTTTTTTATAATTTTTTGAAAGCAAAAAAACATTTTTTTATTTTTGAAAATCTTTGATGTTTTGACGAAAACCGGGTATTTTAATACTGGATTGGTATCTCTACAGTATAGAAATACAAACCATTATTAAGCTATTTTGACAAAAAAAAGCAAGAAATTCAACAATATTTTTCAAAGATATTTCAAAATATTTTATTATTATTATTATTTTATATAATATATATACACACATATATATTAATATATTATAATTTATAATATATTATATGGGCTGGGTCGGCCCAAGTAAATGGGTCGGACTCAGCCCAAAAAACGTTGGGCAGGAAATTGGGCCGATCTCGGCCCAACCAAAAAAAATCCTCTTTAGTCTGGGCCAGACCCGGCCTAGACGTGCAGGGCTGGGCCAACATCAGCAGCCCAGCAGGAGGAGAATTATTTTTCTCCCCCTCGCCTCCTGCATGCAGCATGCAGGAGGCAAACCTGCAACGAAGAAAAAAAAGAAATGCCGGGGGAAGAAAGTGCACCTAGTGTGGAGGAGGAGGTCGCGGGTGGAGGCCGGTGGCGGTGTCGTGGCTCACAGACGGCGGCTCCAAGCGGTGGCGCTGCTGCTCAACCGGCGGAGAGAGAGATTTCTTCCCCTTCCCCTCTTTTCTTCTTCGTTTTCTGTAGTTCTTTCTCCCTTCCTTTCTCTTGGCTTCTCGGTTTTCTTTTTCTTTTGTTATTTTTCGTTTGCTCCTACTCTTCCCCCTCTATCCCGTTCGTTCTCTCTCTTCTTCCTCTCTCCTCGTTTTTTTTTCTTCGCTTTCGGGTCCTCTCTCTCACTTCCCTTCGGGGCCCCTCTTTTTCTTTTTATTCTCTATTTATAGGAGCGAAAGGGCATTGGGCCCTTCATTAGTGCGCATGGGGAGCGGGTTTCACGGCGGCTAGTCGGCCACCACCCGCGACAGCAAAGCGCCGCTCCCTTGCTTTCGGTAGGGTGAGCGGCCTGTCGGCCAGTGGCTTCGGTCGGTGGTCCCACGGTTTAAAGAAGAAAAAACCATTTTTCTTCCTTCTTCTGCATCGCGTCAGGGAGGAAGAAGAAAAGGGAACAATGACGTTCAAAACGGCACCGTTCGGTCCTCTTTTTTTTTATGTATGAAACAACGTCGTTTTGGATAAAACGCGTCGTTTCAATTAAAAATGGCGCCAGAACGCGCAAAATTTCAAATCAGCCCTCAATTATCTTTCGTTTATTTCAATTGCGTCCCTGCCAATTTCAGTCCTCACCCCTATAGTTGGCCGCGTTTTTCACTTTGGTCCTTGGCCTCTGATTTATGCAATTGAGCCCTCAATTGATCAATAAACTTCCAATTTCTTTAATTAGGCCCCTGAATCAATTCAAAACAGCCCCCTCTATTTACTCGCTTTTTTCAAATTGGTCCCTGGTTTCGGATTTTCACAATTAAGCCCCTAATTGGCCATTAAACTTCAATATTTATGCAATTAAGCCCCTGATTTGACCTAAATAATTCCTAAAAAATATATTTTGACCCCAGAACTTAAATTTCTTCTAATTAAAGCCTAAATTGACTTAAAAATCAATTTTTCTTGCACTCAAATCCTCTATAAATTCAATTAAAAATCCAATTAAGTCCATAAACATCCAAATTTGGGCTTTTCTCCTCAAAATTCAAATTTTCCTTCTCAACAGGGCTCTCATCCTTCAAGAATATACTGTCAAAAATCCAATGTTTGTATTTTTAACCTCCTTGACCAATTTTCCGACCATTTTTTGAGCGCTTCTACCTCCTGTTATTTTTCTAACCTCCTTTGGCTTTTTATTTTTAGTGGGGACCCAAAAATGGGTTATAACAGATGCCCCCTCTTTATAATGCTTACGGAGCAAGGGTTTTGCGCAGTAAGTTTTATAAAGATGAAACCAAAACGGAACTCCTGAAACTGATCTGGTCGAAGCTTGATTGATCTGAAACTTGTCTTTTATAGCAATCCTCCTCAGCCCCAAAAAAACTATGATCAAAATTTAGTCATCTTGAGATCCCTTCTGGCCATCTCCTCTAACCAAAAAAAACTTGGAAACCCCACTAGCGATTCCTTTTAACCAAGGCTGAAACATGAGGTCCCTTCTGGCAACCTCCTTTGACCAATATCTAAATACGAGATCCCTTATAGCGATCTCCATCAACTTGGAATCCCATCTGGCGATTCCTTTTAACCAAAACTGAAACATGAGGTCCCTTCTGGCGACCTCCTTTGACCAATATCGAAATACGAGATCCCTTCTAGCGATCTCCATCAACTTGGAATCCCATCTGGCGATTCCTTTTAACCAAGACTGAAACATGAGGTCCCTTCTGGCGACCTCCTTTGACCAATATCGAAATACGAGATCCCTTCTGGCGATCTCCATCAACTTGGAATCCCATCTGGCGATTCCTTTTAACCAAAACTAAACTCTGTGTGTGGTTGGGTTAACATGAGATCCAAGCTAGCGATCTCCTTTAACCACAACCAATACAAAAATGCGTGTGTGGTCTTATTATGATGGGTGACCTGCCCAAGTAGGAAAGGGAAAGAGCGGTCTCCTTCTTATGGGTGACCTACCCAGGGGGAAGAATGGCCTCATTATTATGGGTGACCTACCCAAGTAAATAAAAGATGGAGAATGGTCTCATTCTAACGGGTGACCTACCCAGAAAATATAATGGTCTCATTGTGATGGGTGACCTACCCAAGTGGAAAAGGGAATAGTGGTCTCATTCTTATGGGTGACCTACCTAGGGGGAAGAATGGCCTCATTATTATGGGTGACCTACCCAGGTAAAAATATGGAGAATGGTCTCATTCTAATGGGTGACCTACCCAGAAAATATAATGGTCTCATTGTGATGGGTGACCTACCCAAGTGGAAAAGGGAAGAGTGGTCTCATTCTTATGGGTGACCTACCCAGGGGGAAGAATGGCCTCATTATTACGGGTGACCTACCCAAGTAAATAAAATATGGAGAATGGTCTCATTCTAATGGGTGACCTACCCAGAAAATATAATGGTCTCATTGTGATGGGTGACCTACCCAAGTATATATAAAAAAGATGGAGAATGGTCTCATTCTAACGGGTGACCTACCCAGCTTAAACTTCAAAAGAAAACATCTTACCTTGAGGAAATGAAATAGTGCTGGTTCATAATTCATATTCTTTTCGTAGCTCCGTTGATTTAAGATTCTATCTCTTAGTGATTCCCAAAAACTTGGAACTAATTTGGGCTTTCGTCCCAACTTTCCTGCCAGGTTAGTGTTATGACAATATAGCATGCATGTTTTTGTTACCTATCTTAGAAACATAGGTCCCCCTTTTGTTACCTAAATGCTTGTCAAATGTCTCCTTTTATAGGCCAAAAGTTGGAATTGATTTGATGACTAATTGTTGAGTGGGTGACCATATCTTGACTTTGTGACAATAGTTATCTTCTTGTCTGAATAAAATGTCATTGATAATGTCAGAATTTGAACTGACTTAACTCATAAAAGTTCTAGAAAATTGTTTCAGCTTTCCAGGAAACAACATTGAGGTGGACTTTCAGAGCTCGAGATATGGGTTAAACACTGAATAGTGTTTGGGCTGTAGGACATGTTCAGACTTCTCCGTTGTTGCTACAATTTGGACTTGAAAACGACCTTTTTAAATCTTGGACTCCTCATAAAAATTTTAGGCCTATATCTTAGCTTTCCATCCATATAGAGTAGACCTAAATCCAAGATTTACATCTCCAGATATGACCCAATGATCGAAAAGTGTTCTAGTTTGGATTGAACCAACATTTCTTTTCTAAGTTTGACCATCTCTTTATCTTTTAAATTTCAGTAGTTAAACTCATCAATCAATCATTTGATTTATGTGATAAACCTGTATTTAAGATGAACATTTACTATTGCACGTGTGCGGCGGCGCGGCGATCGTCCACCCTCAAGGAAAAAATCTGAATATTTATTCCTGGCAAATAGGGAGAGACAAGGAATTTTAGTCTCTATATGTGAAAATATGGATTGGGAGTCGCCACCTAATATTCTGGTTACTAGGAACCCTAACTGGTCTTTAGAGATCGGGTACGGAGACTGGTTGCGTAAAGGGAAGGTATTAGCCCAACTACGCCCTACCTAAGGTAGGCTGCATTGTCTTATGTCTGATAACATCTAAGGTCGTGTTTGTGGTTTTTAATATTTATTGTTCGGAATACGCATTACATGTAACGTCATTCCCAAGTTCTATTAAAAAATGAAAAAAATAATAATTAAATACCCGGATATGTATTACGTTAATGTCATACCCGGATATTAAAGTAAACAAAATAATTTTTTGTTGTTTTTTGAAATTTTGGCCAATATTCTCTTGACTTTAATAAACTAGTTATTAAAGCCAAAATGCATGCTAAAATATTGTTTTTTGACATATAAAAAATACGATATGATATTTTAGATTTGAGATACTTGGCCATATGCACAAAAACATTTTTTATCTTTTTTTTTTAATTTTTTTTTTGTATTTTTAGAATTTTAATACCGGATTTATATTTTTACGATATAAAAATATTGCCGATATTAATCAAAATGACAAAAAAACTACGCGGAAAACTTATAAAATGCTGAAACAATTATTTTTGATTTTTTTCTTTCTGAATGTGAACAATACCGTGGGACGAAAACCGGGTATTTTAATACAAGATTTATATTTTTACGATGTAAAATACAAACCGATATTAAGCAAAATTAATAAAAAAATGTGCTGAAAAAAAAATTGTAAAAATTCTAATAAAAAAAATAAAATAAAATAAAATTGAAATGGGCCGGACCCGGCCCATGTTAGTGGGCTGGGCCAACCCGACCCAAAACTAAATGGGTTGGTTACTGTGCATAAGCACAGTAACCATCCTCTCATCAGTTGCAGAACGTGAATTAATTCACGTTCTGGATGAAAATAGAGAAGGCAGTTGCAAAAGGAGAAGGAGACGGGGCAGCGGGTGGTTACGTGCGGTGGCGTCGTGGCGGTGCTGCTGGCGGCGTAGGCTCGGTGGCGGAGGTGCGGTGGCCGGCGGTTTTTTCTTCTCCTTCTTCCTCTGTTTTTTCTCTTTTCTTCTGTTTATTTTTTTTCTTCTCTTCTTTCTCTTTTTTTCTCTTCTCTCTTCCCTCTCCCCTCTGCTGCGTTCTCTTTCTCTCTCGTCCTCCCTTCTGTTCTCGGGTCCCTTTTCTTCTTTTCCTCCCCTGTTTTTATAGGCAAAAACAGGGGGGGCCGAATGGTGGGGTGGCCACTGTTGGCCGCCCCTCCACTATCCGTTCAATGGATAAAAAAGAGGCAAGTAAGCGTCGAATGGTAGGCGTCTTATTGCGCCAAAAGAAGTTCGGCGAAAAGTGGAGAAGAAAAAATTCTTCTCCCCTGTTCTCTGCGTGCACAGGGAAGAAGACGATGGTGCCGTTTCAAAACGGCACCGTTTTGCGTTGTCCTAATTTTATTTTTTTTTAACAGTGCATGAAACGGCGCCGTTTTGGTCAAAACGCGTCGTTTCATTTAAAAGGAAAAGGCGCCAAAACGCGTGATTCAAAGCAGGCCTTTAAGTTGCGCGTGTTTTTCAATTTAGTCCTTGGTCTCGGATTTCTTCAATTAAGTCCCTAATTGGCCATCAAACTTCAATATTTATGCAATTAAGCCCCTGATTTGACCAAATTAACTTCCAAAAATTATAATTTGACCCCAGAACTTCAATTTCTTCCAATTAAAGCCCAAATTAACTCCAAAATCAATTTTTCTTGCAATTAAAAACTCCATAAATTCAATTAAACCTTCAATAAAATTTAATTGCGTCCATAAACTTCTAATTTTTCATTTTTCCTCCTCAAATTGAATTTTCTTTATCATTGGGGCTCTCATCAGTCAATGATATACTATCAAAAATTAATTTTTATATTTTTGAACATTCTCAATCAATTTTTGAACTTTTTTAGGGCGCTTTGGCATTTTTTTCACTGTTATATTTTTTGATAATATATTTTTTGATTTTTTTTGTATTTTATTATTTTTTAGGTGGGGACCCAAAAATAGGTTACAACATTTACCATAAATTAAAGTTATCTTATAGTATCAGACTTGTTATTATAAAATATGCTTTCGTTAAGGAGTTATTGATACTTCAAGTGCAAAATAATGATATAAAACCTTGATAAAAATATACTTTTAAGTACTAATCATTTAACATAATCATAATACTTGTGTCTCCAATCCGGTGACCTGAAAATTAGTTTTCGTTAGGAGTTAGGAAAAAACTAGTTTGTATAGTGTGAGGGGAGTCTAATAAGTGTTGCAAAAGCTTTTGTTTTCCAGCAAAATCTAAGACCATTATAGTACACTCACATTCTATGTTTGTCATGAAGATGGAAATGGCGCTTTTTGGTTTAGGTGAAAAGGACATTAGAATGTGAGTTAGCATGCTTTTATCCATCCTCTCATAAGTTGCAGATATGGTTCCTTCTCTGTGTTGTGTGGCAGCTAACATATGCGTTGGTCATTTGATTTGTGAATTTGATTGTTCGTTGGAGTCGCCACCTAGTAATTCATTGAGGACTACTAGGAAACCTGATGTACTGGTCTTGTCAAAGATCGCGGGTAAGGGACTGGTTGTGGTTAGGGAAGGTATTAGCACCCCTAACGCACCCTACCTAAAGTAAGCTGCTTCATAGATTTTATGAGTTAAAGAAGTTTTAAAATTTGGTTCATTCATCGCATTTTAGAAAATACAACTTACGTGTAAGTTCATAATTCTTTATCCGTGAACAAATCAGAATATTAAATTCTTCTTTATTATTGCAATTTTATCATAATAATAAATAAAAAAATCATTCATAAACAAAATACACACCACATTCACTAAATACACACCACATTCACTTTCAAGCTTCGTGGACTTGCTGTGATTTTAAACATAAAATTTTAGCTCAATTCTTAGGCTTTGATAAATCAGTTATGGAAAATACAACATGATTTTTATCTGTCCTTTAGATATTTGTGCATATAAATTAAATTCATTTTTTTTATTCAATAACATACATAAAAAAAATACAAGCACACACAAACATTTCTTCTTTTTTTTTTTTTTATTATCACTTTATCTTTCTTTTCTTTTTTTTTTACATCCACATTTACATAAAATACAAACTATAAAAAAAAACTCAAAATTACACAAACATTACATTAAACAACTTGAAATTACAAAAATTAAACCCAAAACAAACTAGAAACCACTTCTGCACCTCCGAAACAGTGTCAAGCATACTTCCGAAATGGCAAGGCAGTGGCGACGCGTCTATTCCACGCGCCACCGCCACTGGCGGCGCATGGGTTCACGCGCCGCCACAGAAGAAAACCAGCAACCGGGGGGTCTGGGTCGACTTCTTCCCCTCTTCTTTCCTCGCCGGCGCCGACCTGCAGATCAAGCAAAGAACGCACACCAGTCGATTTTAATTTTTGTTCTTTGTTTTCAATTTATTTTTTTCTCTCTTCCTCTTCATTTCGGGTCTGCTTCCCTTCGCCGATCTGTTCTTGTTTCTTCTTCTTCTTCTCCAGTGGCAGATGAGGGGCTGCTGTGTTTGGCCGGTTGGGGAAGAAACGGGTGAGAGGGGAAGATTTGTGGGAGGGCAGCGCTGGAGAAAAGGCTGGCAGTGGGATCGCCGGAGGGGAAGGAAGAAGAGGAAAAAAAAATTATTGAGGAAAAGGGGGGGGTTGCGCCCCCGGGTGAGTGAGAAGAAAGGAAAAAAATGCTGATCGAGGGGGCTGGGATGGTTTTGGCCGAGAGTTTGTCTTCGGAGTTGGTGGGGGAAGGGATGTGGAAAGGCTGAGGCTCAACCCTTCGCTGGCGAGAAGAAGGAAAAAATCTGAGCCTTGGGGGGAGGCCTGGCCGCTAGTTGGAGAAGAAAAAAATGAAGGTGGGGGGCTGGCGGCTCGTTTTTTTTTCCGTGAGGGAGAGGAAGAAGTTTAGTTTTTTAGGGTTTTCCTCTTTTGTGTTGCCTCTCAAAATTACAAAATGACCCCCCCATTCCTTTGAGTTTTCAACCCATATTTATAGGTAAAATGTTGTCCGGGTATCAAAATTGGTCCCTCAACTTTCTTTTTTTTGTAAATTTTGATTTTTCTTGCTTTTTTCTTGTATTTTTAAAAACGAGCAAAATCAACATCAATTCTATGAGAAAAATAATGATTTTAAAAATGACGCGTGAAAAGTCGAACGCGTTCGAAAAAACCTTTGAAAATTAAAATTCTTTTTAGAAGACGTTGAAAATGCTAAAAACATTGCAAATATATTAAAAACATATTTTTTTGGATTTTTGTTGTTTTCACCATTTTTGGATTTTTCGAAAAATTTATTAAAAAGATGGGTCAAAATTAGAGTAACAACAGTTTCCCCCTCTTTACAATGCATAGTAAGCTTTGTAAAGAAAACAAAAGAAAAATGATTTCATTATCTTGGGCGACTTTCCCACACACTCACACTTGTCTATTTTCACGGGCGACCTGCCCCCATGCTCACAAAGTCTATTTTCAGGGGCGCCCTGCCCACACACTCACACTTGTCTATTTTCACGGGCGACCTGCCCACATATACTCACTCTGGTCTATTTTCAGGGGCGACCGGCCCACACTCTCACACTTGTCTATTTTCACGGGCGACCTGCCCTATTTATTGGGTTTACCTGAGATCCCATCTGGCGATCTAACAAGAACAAAAATCAGTGTGTAGCTCGGTCAACCTGAAATCCCATCCAGTGATTCCATTTAACCAAAGCTAAATTCTGCGTGGTTAAGCTAAACTGAGATTCCTACGTCGATCCCCTTTAACTAAAACCAAAATCCGTGCGGTTAAGCTGAACTGAGATTCCTCCGCCGATCCCTTTCAACTAGAACCAAAATCCTTTCCATTTAGGTTAAACTGAGATCCCTTCGTCGATCCCCTTTAACCATAACCAAGGTCTGTGTGGTTAGACTGAATTGAGATCCCTTCGCCGATCCCCTTCAACCAGAACCAAAATCCTTTCCAATTAGGTTAAACTGACATCCCTTCGCCAATCCCCTTTAACCATAACCAAGGTCTGTGTGGTTAGACTGAACTGAGATCCCTTCGCCAATCCCCTTCAACCAGAACCAAAATCCTTTCCAGTTAGGTTAAAGTGAGATCCCTTTGCCGATCCCCTTTAACCATAACCAAGGTCTGTGTGGTTAGACTGAACTGAGATCCCTTCGCTGATCCCCTTCAACCAGAACCAAAATCCTTTTCAGTTAGGTTAAACTGAGATCCCTTCGTCGATCCCCTTTAACCATAACCAAGGTCTGTGTGGTTAGACTAAACTGAGATCCCTTCATCGATCCCCTTCAACCAGAACCAAAATCCTTTCCACTTACGTTAAACTGGGATCCCTTCGTCGATCCCCTTTAACCATAACCAAGGTCTGTGTGGTTAGACTGAACTGAGATCCCTTCGCGATCCCCTTCAACCAGAACCAAAATCCTTTCCATTAGGTTAAACTGAGATCCCTTCGCCGATCCCCTTTAACCATAACCAAGGTCTGTGTGTTAGACTGAACTGAGATCCCTTCGCCGATCCCCTTCAACCAGAACCAAAATCCTTTAGTTAGGTTAAACTGAGATCCCTTCGCCGATCCCCTTTAACCATAACCAAGGTCTGTGTGGTTAGACTGAACTGAGATCCCTTCGTCGATCCCCTTCAACCAGAACCAAAATCCTTTCCAGTTACGTTAAACTGGGATCCCTTCGCCGATCCCCTTTAACCATAACCAAGGTCTGTGTGGTTAGACTGAACTGAGATCCCTTCGCCCATCCCCTTCAACCAGAACCAAAATCCTTTCCAATTAGGTTAAACTGGGATCCCTTCGTCGATCCCCTTTAACCATAACCAAGGTCTGTGTGGTTAGACTGAACTGAGATCCCTTCGCTGATCCCCTTCAACCAGAACCAAAAATCCTTCCCAGTTAGGTTAAACTGAGATCCCTTCGTCGATCCCCTTTAACCATAACCAAGGTCTGTGTGGTTAGACTGAACTGAGATCCCTTCGCCGATCCCCTTCAACCAGAACCAAAATCCTTTTCAGTTAGGTTAAACTGAGATCCCTTCGCCGATCCCCTTTAACCATAACCAAGGTCTGTGTGGTTAGACTGAACTGAGATCCCTTCGTCGATCCCCTTCAACCAGAACCAAAATCCTTTCCATTAGGTTAAACTGAGATCCCTTCGCCGATCCCCTTTAACCATAACCAAGGTCTGTGTGGTTAGACTGAACTGAGATCCCTTCGCCGATCCCCTTCAACCAGAACCAAAATCCTTTCCAATTAGGTTAAACTGAGATCCCTTCGCCGATCCCCTTTAACCATAACCAAGGTTTGTGTGGTTAGACTGAACTGAGATCCCTTCGTCGATCCCCTTCAACTAGAACTAAAATCTGTGTGGTTGGGCTGAACTGAGATCACTTCGTCGATCCCCTTCAACCAGAACCAAGATCTGTGTGGTTGGGCTGAACTGAGATCACTTCGCCGATCCCCTTCAACCAGAACCAAAATCTGTGTGGTTGAGGTGAACTGAGATTCCTTCGCCGATCCCCTTCAACCAGAACCAAGATCTGTATGGTTGGGCTGAACTGAGATCACTTCGTCGATCCCCTTCAAC
Source organism: Populus tremula (assembly GCA_964019445.1). NCBI lineage: Eukaryota > Viridiplantae > Streptophyta > Magnoliopsida > Malpighiales > Salicaceae > Populus > Populus tremula. Next base: position 46,540 of record CAXHTJ010000997.1, read on the forward strand.
CAGAACCAAGATCTGTGTGGTTGGGCTGAACTGAGATCACTTCGTCGATCCCCTTCAACCAGAACCAACATCGGTGTGGTTGGGTTGAACTAAGATTCCTTCGTCGATCCCCTTCAACCAGAACAAAAATCTATGTGGTTGGGCTGAACTGAGACCCCTTCATAGATCCCCTTCAACTAGAACCAACGTCTGTGTGGTTGGGATAGACTGAGATTCCATTCGGCAATCCCCTCTAACCAGAACCAAAATCCTGTGTATGGTTGGGCTAGACTGAGATTCCTTTCGGCAATCCCCTCTAACCAGAACCAAAATCCTGTGTATGGTCCTGTGTGTGGTTGGGATAGACTGAGATTCCTTTCGGCAATACCCTCTAACCAGAACCAAAATCCTGTTTGTGGTTGGGATAGACTGAGATTCCATTCGGCAATCCCCTCTAACCAGAACCAAAAACCTGTGTGTGGTTGGGATAGACTGAGATTCCTTTCGGCAATCCCCTCTAACCAGAACCAAAATCCTGTGTGTGGTTGGGATAGACTGAGATTCCTTTCGGCAATCCCCTCTAACCAGAACCAAAAACTTATGTGTGGTTGGGATAGAGTGAGATTCCTTTTGGCAATCCCCTCTAACCAGAACAAAAAACATGTGTGTGGTTGGGATAGACTGAGATTCCTTTCAGCAATCGCCTCTAACCAGAACCAAAATCTTGTGTGTGGTTGGGATAGACTGAGATTCCATTCGGCAATCCCCTCTAACCAGAACCAAAAACCTGTGTGTGGTTGGGATAGAGTGAGATTCCTTTCGGCAATCCCCTCTAACCATAACCAAAATCTTGTGTGTGGTTGGTGACACGACCAAAAGCTTGATGTCTTTTCCCAAGTGCAGGAGTGTCGAAGTAATAAATAACCCGGCAAGACCGGGGTCGAACCACAGAGAGGTTAATTGTATAAATTATAAATAACAAGACAACGACAACAACAACAACAACAACAATAATAATACTCAGTACGTGGCGTTGTTATACCTGAGAATGATCTAAAGATCGGGTCACAGGTTTCCAGCCTATATACTGACTTTATGAAAAGATCAAAGATATATATTATATAATATAAACATAATGTAAATAATAATAATAATAACAATGATAATAATAATAATAACAGAAGATGAAGAAATTAATGAGAACTTTGAGATAAAAGATTAACGTAAGGATTAAACAATGATAAAAACAAATGTCAAGGTTAGAGGATCCACTAATGGTACTTCAAACAAGTATAATATAAACTCTTATTACTCAATTGGAAACCACACATAAAGGAGGTTCCAATCAGATTATAAATTGTTAACATGATTACATTAATTATCTTATTCGAATAAAGCTAATACTTGTAAATGTTGGCAGGCATTCATGATTATAACTTATGTTAACAACAAATCAAGTTCCTTTCATAGCTCAGGTGTCGGTTAAACCATACAGTATGGGCTATGAAAGTGCCAAGTATTTGTTGTACCAAGTGTTACACAACATAAATCTAGATTAACCATTTAACAAGCAAAGTATTAAAGTGAACAAGATAACAAATATAAAACATGTTAGTATCCAACGTTAAGGTCCATGTTAAGTTTATATTATACTTGTTCTTACACCATTAGTGTACCCTTTTCACCTTGACATAATTAACTTAGCTAGACATAATAAAAGAAAGAAACATAAATGAGCAAGACAAGAACATAAATGAGAAAGAAGTTAACTAGACAAAGGAAAGGAAATGAAGTGCATAAACTTGATATTAATGAAAGCAAGACATAAGCAATACAAAGAGAGAAAGCAAGAGCATGATCTTGATCTGAACACCAAGATGCCTCAATACATGGTAAGTGCCTCCTTTTATAGGCCAAAATTTGGAACTATTGATTTGTTGACTAATTGATGAGTGGGTGGCCACATCTTGACTAGATAACAATCCTTATCTTCTTGTCTGATCAAGACGTCATTGCTAACATCATAATTTGCCCAGAATCCTCAAGAATGTTCTAGGAAATTGTCTCAGCTTTCCAACAAAAAAAAGATGAGGTCATTTGGACTTCTAGAACTCAAGATATGGGCTGAACACTAAATAGTGTTTGGGCTGCAGGACAGCTTCGGACTTCTTCGTTGTTCCTTCAATTTGGACTTCAAAACGACCTTTTCAAATCTTGGGCTCCTCATGAAAGTTGTAGGCTTTTGTCTTACCTTTCCATCCATATAAAGTGGACCTAAATCCGAAATCTAGAGCTCCAGATATGATCCAATTACCGAGCAATGTTCCGGTTTGGACTGCACCGACATCTCTTTTCTAAGTTTGGCCATCTCTTTGTCCTTTAACTTTCAATGCTTAAACTCATCAATCAATCCTTTTATTTATGTGATAGTCCTGCATTTAAAATGAGCATTTACCATAAATTAAGGTATCTTATAATATCAAACTTGTTATTATAAAACATGCTTTAGTTAAGGAGTTATTGATACTTCAAGTGCAAAATGATGATATAAAACCTTGATAAACATGCACTTTTAAGTACTAATCACACCCCCCAACCAGCTTATTACTAGTCCCTAGTAATCTAAAGCGTTAAAATAGAGAAACAATTTGCAAGTTCCACAAAGCAAGGCATTCATCATTCAACTTCCATTAATCTATCCAGATAAACAAACTCTCATTAAATTTATATTCCTGCTTCATACTTCGTAAACAAGATATTAATAAACCTTCTTTTTGTGTGCTCAATGAAAACATAGATGATGGGGCTTTTGTTGGAAGAAAACAATATTATGTTCAAATGTTTAAGGTGAACTTCCTTGGGTTGGGTTTTTTTTTTTTTTTTTTTTTTTTTTTTCTTTTTTTTTCTTTTTATTTATATACACATACAACTTAAAACACAATGTATCTTTAACCCATGTAACGAGTTTTAGGCTAATGACTCCCAGACCAGTTGGTCTTAGGGCATTAGGTGTTGAGACACCCCTACGAGCTTAACAACTCGGGTTGCAGATACTGATACGTAGATAGTGCAATGTTTGATTCCCTTAAGCTTTTCTCCTTAACCCATGTAACAAGCTTTGGGCCAATAGCTCCCAAGTCAGTTGACTTTAGGGTATTAGGTGTTAAAACACCCCTTCGGGCTTAATTGCTTAGGTTAGGGAGGCTACGAAACCAAACTTATCCACGTTTTATTATCATCAATACTATCTTCTTTTTTTTTTCTTTTTTTTTTTTTTTTTTTTTTTTTTTTTTTTGCAAATTATATACTATCCTTTTCCCTTAGTTGTTACCTTCAACAAAAGAACATAATTAATGTAATAATCCAATGTGCAACCCACAATCATATGTTAAAGTGTGTGTGTGAAAATGAAGGTTTAATAATACTTGTTAAATGAGTATAGGAGCAGAATCAAGTGATAACAATGTGAGAGTTTGTAAACCTGAATATTTCAAGAAGTATTATGATAGACCTTGGTAATGAAACTTACTAAGATGCGTCTCTAGAGTCAATAAAATTGATTCCATACTCTGCCATCCTAATAACAATTTTGTCAAATGGTTTTAATAATAGCAAAAACAGTTAGCAAGTTAGTATTTTTTTTTTTTTTTAAACTACTACCCTCTCCCCCCAACCAAAACGAGACATTGTCCTCAATGTTCGAAGGTAGAAAGATAGAGTATAGAAGACATCACCTGAAACAGCGAACAATGACAAACCTGAAACACACTTAAACAAACATAAGAAGTAACAAAACAAAATAATATGCTATTAATAAAACCAAAAGACACAAGGTTTCACAGATGAAGGCTCAAATCTAATCTAAGCTTTTTACGGCTTTCCTTAGTTGACCAATCTAGACGACTCATGCAGGAGTCAATGACAGGGATGAAAGATTGTAGTTGGTCAATCAATTGTTCAGCAGTAGCAGCAGAGATTATGATTCGTCGTGCCGAAGATGTTAGAAATTCCTGTTCCACAGCTTGATCAAGGAAAGACAGCAACTTATCATAAAAACCATTAACATTTAACAAACCTATAGGTTTATGGTGAATGTGCAGTTGGGCCCAAGATGAAATATGAAAGATCTCTTCCAATGTGCCCAGACCACCTGGTAAGGCAATGAAGGCATCAGCATGGTTAAACATGGTATTCAGTCGGTCAGACATTGTTGGGACCTGTAGTTCCTCTCCAATTGTTTTTCCAATGATGTCCCCATTTGCTAAAGCTTTGGGGACAACCCCCAAAACTTGACTGCCTCCTAAAAATGCAGCCATTGACACACCTCCCATTAACCCAAGGCTGCCTCCCCCATACACTAAATGAATCTTTCTCTCAGCTAGTACCCGACCAAGATGATTTGCTGATTCTAAAAACTCTTTTTCTTTCCCAGAACTGGATCCACCGAAAACACAAATATTTCTTATATGATGACTTGAGGAACCTGCCATTTCTACACACTTCTATATTTGATGAATATATGGGATGAGTAGAAATGAAGGGAAGGAAGAGAAGAATTTATAGATGAAAAAGTGAAAATGCAATCATACCACCTATATGTAGGCCAGCTGTAGTCTCACAAACTCTCTCTCTCTCTCTTTATTAATTATTTATTTTGAAAAAGCATGTATGTACAGGTAGTTGTGATTGTGGCTCACATCTTCCCTTGGTTTTACGTCCAAGAACGGCTTAAACGCCCTCTATGGGTCGGGGATAGGCTTCCCATCCAGTTTTCTTAAAAACTGGCAAACAGGGTCTTTTTTAGTCAGATTCCCAAGACTAAGTCGATCATGTTCTTTATGGAATTGTGGCCATAAATCATGAATTACACGATGCACATCTCCACTAGGATGCGTCTCAAGGGTCAACAAAAGATTATCTAAAGACCCCTTACTCAGGCCATCCTTAATGAATTGTATCTTATCTTCACGGTTTACAGATACCATTCCTAAAGAACGACATGTTGCATTACAAGTCCATCTGGCACATCTGTGACAGACTTTCAGTCGTTTTGCACGACGTTTCTTTGCAAAAGTGCTTTACCTGCCTGTGGCATGTGTGAAATGAAAGAATTGGAGGACTCACCTGATAATCGGACCTTTGCTTCAATTAGCCAGCGAATATCTTCAGGAATTCCATGATTCATTAACAACCTAATCTTGCACACCTAGCACGGTAAATTTTATTAATCGCATTTGGAGGCAAAGCGGGAAAATACCTTTTCAACTTTTCAAGAGTGGTGTCCATTTTCAAAAGAGAATTGAGAAGAGATTCAAAGAAGGGAAGAAAGAGCTAAGAATTGTACAAATATATACAGATATCAGTTATTTGGGAAACTGAAAGAACCGACTTAAGTCACGGAGTACCGTTATCCGCCATTTGACCGGGGTGAAAGAGAGACTAGCAAAACAACAACACAAAACAATGTGAGAAAAAGAATCAATCTTTATATACAGGATCACTCAATTCAATAGAGTCATTTTCAACCGAAAAATTGTCAAAATAAACTTTCAAACGATGCCCATTTACCTTGAAAACATTGCCATTCTTTGGATTCTCAATATCACAGGCCCCATATGGATACACATGTTTCACAATAAAAGGACCGCTCCATCTTGATCTTAGTTTTCCAGGAAATAAATGGAGTCGAGAATTATAAAGCAAGACTTTTTGACCAACATTGAATGTTTTTCTCAGTATTTTCTTGTCATGAAACTCTTTAATTCTTGCTTTATGAATTTTTGAATTGTCATATGCATCATTTCTTATTTCCTCAAGCTCATTTATTTGCAATTTTCGCAGCTGACTAGCATCATCAAGGCTTGAATTGAAAGCTTTAATAGCCCAATAAGCTTTATGTTCAATTTCCACAGGCAAGTGACAAGGTTTTCCATAGACTAGTCTATAAGGTGACATACCTAATGATGTTTTATAAGCAGTTCGATAAGCCCAAAGTGCATCATTAAGTCTTAAAGACCAGTCTTTCCTATTAGGGTTCACTGTTTTCTCCAAGATCTGTTTGATCTCCCTATTAGCAAGCTCTACTTGTCCACTTGTCTGAGGGTGATAAGGGGTGGCAACTTTATGTGTGATTCCATATTTCTTCATTAAAGACTCAAATGGCTGTTGCAAAAGTGTGTTCCACCGTCACTTATCATGGCTCGAGGGATTCCAAATCGACTTAAAATGTTTTCTTTCAAAAACTTTATCACCGTTTTGTGATCATTGGTTCGACTTGGAATTGCCTCTATTTTGAAAACATAATCTACTGCGACCAATATGTACAAGAAACCAAATGATGGAGGAAATGGACCCATGAAATCTATACCCCAACAGTCAAAGATCTCAATGACAAGAATAGGATTTAAAGGCATCATGTGACGTTTCGAAATAGATCCCAACTTTTGACAATTTCACAAATCTTACAGAAT